>APFE030510091.1:173164-220356 GCA_000404065.3 Pinus taeda
GAAATGAAAAAATTAATAGAATTAGACCACGAACGTAACAAAAGGACCTTAAACCTTATAATCTTCGGTTTAAAAGAGGAAGAAGATGAGGATACTTTAGCCTTAGCCTAGATAGAATTACATAATAGATTACAAATTGAAAAAGTGTGTCTCACAGAAGCAACAAGGTTGGGGAAATTAACTGAGAATAAAGGAAGATTAATCCGCATAAAGGTGAGCTCTACTAATCATAAGCACAACATACTTAGTAAAACCTCAAGTCTAAAAGGAACGGGAATATTCATAAATGAAGATCTCATTCCAGAAGATCAAGCAGAATTAAGAAAGGAGGTTCAAAAGGTAAAAGAAGCTAGAAAAGAAGGAAAATGGGCAATAATCAGAAACAGAAAAGCATTTATTCGGGACAAAAACCAAAAAGATAATAATCAATAACAACCAAACATGCTCCGGATCCTTTCTTGGAACTGTCAGGGCTTCCCATGGAACAAAGGCCCCAAGCTAAGTTGGATCTCAAATGATGTTGATATTATTTTGCTTGTAGAAACTTGGGAGCACGAAGAATCTAAGGTCCCTAACATAGATGGTTTTACGCTATGGTCTACATGGAACAAGCGATCCTCCCGTAGAGGCATTGGGGGAATAGCTTGTTACATTAAGAAAAACATCTCCCCCTATTTTAGGCTTTATAAAAACGACCCTTACAACTAATTTAGTTGGATAGAGATCAGAGACATTAATAATAAAAAGTCCTACATAGCAATATGTTATTCCCCCCCATTAATTCTAACTTCTATAAGAAGAAGAATCTAGATAAAACTAACCCTTACAATAGTTTAGAGAACGATATTTCTAGCCTAAGGAATGATGGTAATATCCTTTTAATAGGTGACTTCAATGCCCGAACTTCAAGCAAGCAAGCCATTATTTTAAGCAATCATTCCAACCCTAATCCTCTTTGGTTATACGAAGACCCTACCCTGGTTAATAGGTACAAAAGGAGCTCTGAAGACCTCGGGGAAAATTTGTTTGGGTCAGAGCTTGTTAAGCTCTGTAGTGCTCAGGATCTCATAATTTGCAACGGTCTAAAAAAGTGGCCCAATTCCAGCAAGATGACCTGCATCCATGGACTTGGTAGCAGCATGGTAGACTATGTTATTTCTGATCTTCCATTATACAATGAAATGATAAACTTTGACATCTTAAATGACCACGAGCCTGATTCCGATCATAGGCCTTTACTTATAACCCTCAATTTTGTCATGCATAGAGCTCCCATAGAAAACAATAATTACAACCAAAAGAACTTAATATTTGATAAAATAAAAAGGACCTCTTTCTAAATGAATTAAAAACTAATTTGCCTCTTTTATCTAGTATAGATAACATAGAAGACCTATATCATAATTTTACTACAACCCTCTCTTATTCTATTAAAAAGTTCTCAATTGAAGTCTCAAATAATAAAAGAAATAGCAAAACCAATCCTTGGTATGACAAAGATTGTAAAAATGCGAGGAGAGCAATTAAGGAAGCTGTTGATGATTCTCTTAAAATGGACAAGATACCTATCAGGATGAGCATACCAAGCCCTAGGAGCTTGCTTGAGACCATATACTACCTTCTTTAATCTGCAAACATAGTTTTCTTTGTTAGTGAGCACAAAACCTCCGGGTTGTTTAATGTAAACTTATTCTTCCAATTCACCATTTAGAAAGGTTGACTTAACATCCATTTGGTAGACCTTGATTTTTCTCAAGCATGGATAAGAGAGAAACATCCTGATAGCTTCCATTTTGGTAATGGGAGAAAATGTTTCTTCAAAATCGATTCCTTCAACTTATGCATATCCTTTGCAGGCTAATATTGCTTTATTCTTGGTAACCTATCCATCCTCATTCAATTTGTTTCTAAAGACCCATTTTGTTCCAGTAAAAATTTTATCCTTTGGTCATAGAACCAATTCCCAAGTGTCATTCTTCTCAATTTGATCGATTTCTTCATTCATCGTTGTTATCTAGTGTTCAGTTTGACTAGCTTCCTCAAAATTGCAAGGCTCAAAAGTCGTTAAAAGGGAAATATGGGCTTGTTGTTGTTAAACAAACACGTGGTAGCACTAGAATATTAAATATGAGCAGGAGATTACACTTATTATTAACAAATGATATGCATTTATAGTACATTCATATGACCTTTTGTTTCATATTCCAAGGTCTTTTGGACTTCTTTAGTCTATTTTGCTTCCACACTAACCAATAGAGGATTAGTTGTCCAACATTACCCCCCTTAATCCGAAGGGTTATGTATGAGTCCAAGAAGAGCGCTGTAATAAAAAATGTGCAAAAATGCATGGCAGCACTAGGTTGAATGTGTTGAATGTTGGTATAAAGGATGGTGGTTTAAGGATGACCACAAACACTAGAATTCTTAGTGAAGTTCCCAGAACTCTTCCAAGTTTGGCATGAAGCTCACCCCGCATAAAAGGAAGAACCTCAACTTGAAAAAGGAAGTCTCAACCTGTGATGGTTTAAGGATGACCAGCAACTCTGGAATGCTTAATGCAATTCCTGGAACTCTTCCAAAACTAGAAAGAAGCTAAAGTCTTCTGCTAGAGAAAGTGTCCCCAATTCTTTGAAGAGGTATCACCGACTGAAGGCATTTTCAGGGGCATCTTTGTCTCTGCCTACAACTCTGAATCTGGTATGGCAAGTTGTGGCTCAGGCTCGCTTGATGTGGCTTTGAAGCTTGTAGAAGACCATCATTTCCTCCCCCCTATCAAATACAAGGTGAGATGATGGAGAAAAATCAAGTGCAAGACTGTTCAATACTCTAGAACAAGTTCTGGCATGTGACTGACATATCTTCTTGGTTGTTGATTCCCATTTCCAAGAAGCGATCCATCCAAGATGAATATTTCTTCTTGCAAGAGGTTTGTTTCTAAAGCATCTGTTTAAAGAATGAGTGGTTTTATGACAGTGCTTGCATGGATGAAGATCAAAACAGTGATATTTCAAATGGCCAACTCGGTCACAGTGTTGGAATTTCATAATTTGTTTCTATGGAAGAGGTGTAGAATCTAGAACAACTGAAGGTGAACTGTCATGAAGGAATCCAACACTCTAAAGCTAGACGGGTTTCGAGTAATCTGGAATATGAAAGGACACATCCTTGTCATATCCAAGACCAGTTCTGTGCTTGTTGTGGACAATGTCTTCCCAAGGTCTGATGATTGTCTTGGGAAATGCAGACTGAATTTTTGCTTCTGCATGTAACCTTGCTACTTTATTGGTCATTGGATTTGAATCAAATTGCTATGTATGGGAGTCTGTTTCATTGTTCTGAACATAAACAGGTTCAGAATGATGACTCCTCTATTTTAATTCTTCTTGTTGTAGCTGAGATTCAAGCTTCACAAATTCTATCTTTTCTTGTGTATATTGCAGATAGGTTTGGATGTCAAAGAGAGTGTCTTTGCTTGACTTTAATTGTGCTTTCACTAGTAGATAAGATTAGAGTGCTTAATAACTCTAATAATCCATGAATTTTTTGCATTATTCAAACAATCAAATCAATAAATGACCAAAAATGCACTTGTAGAAACAATAATGGTTTTAGAAAATTAATTTGCTAACTTTTCAACAGGAATTAATTTGCACTGATGTCTGCTCATGTTCTCGCTTCACAATGTCTTGTGCCTCAATTTCTACATAGCAAGCCTGATATTATTTTCTTAATAGAATGTCTAGCTTGACAGGTTTGCAGCCCACGGGCTCTTCTTTTCTAGCAATAACAAGACCCCAATAGAAATGAGATTAGCTTCTATATTTCATTGACCATACACCATATAACACTAACACTCATGCACAATAGCCTTCAATGCATTCAAAGTAGCATACAGTAGTTCCAGTCCATGGAATTTCAATCGTCCCCACTCACTTTTGAATAAAACATAAAACAACATAATCCATACATTTCTGCCTATTCTCCAGGCTCTGCACATTCTTCGAGATTACCTTTATCGTAATTGCTCATCACAGTCCACCTTGGTCACACCACATATCACCCCTTCCACATCCGATATGTGACTATCAGAAGTGTTTAAATAATGCTCAAGGCTTTAAACTAGAATCACTCAATCTTTAACACATTTTCCTTTAAAACCCAGGACACACCACTTTATCGCAATACATAGAAATACACTGGAAAACAAAGGAAAACCCCACTCCGGTATCATAAGCCGGACTTCAAAATTCATACACTCGCTTCTATAAATATCATCGCGTCTATCTCTTGAATCATTTTCACTGCATCGCTTCCCCCGATCTTCAATCAACACTTATCGCTATCTGCTATTGGTTATTGCACCGTCCTTCACACCTGGCCTCTTCCCCTTAAAAGTTCTGATTCGACATGAATTACAGACTCGATGGGTTCTAGGTTGCAGTATATAATTTGTCAAGTCCACTCCTAAATCACATGTCACATATCACACTTAGCTCAAGACTAATGTCTCCCTTTTATGTATTGCGATGTGATATTACTTGTTCCGCTCTTGCGATTTAATCCTGGCCATTGATCTTCCAAATCCAAAAGTTGTTGTGCATCAACTCTTCACCTCTCCGCTCTTGTCTTTGTTTATGTTTTACGCTATTTCTTCAGCATTTCACTGTGCACTCCCTCCTGAGCTTGGACTTTTATCCTTCCAATGGATTCAACGATCCATTATGATTCTCCTCTTCATGTATCTCTCTCTGTGTAATCATCGAACTTCACCTGCACACATCTAGAGCAACCTTCTTTGCAGCTGGCTTCTTTGCTGGGGTAGCTAGTTTTGCAGCCTTGGATGGCTTGGTATCAGAAGCCTTCGTAGACTTGATGGATGGAGAAACATTCAATGTATTCCAAAATTTGGAAGCAAAGACCACGGAAATGTTTTAATTCCCAAAGCACCCAAAAAATCAACCAATAGCAGAATACACGTAAACTCACCTTTTCACCAATCTGTGACTTTCGCACAGTTCCCGAGGTTTAACTTTATCGGGTTCATTCTCCACCGTAGATTTCAATCCCATGATCTGATGTTGATATCCTTTCCACAATCAATCAAACTTTCACTACCATCCTCCGCCGTAGATCTGCACTCACAAGATCTGACAGTCTTCAGTGATTTCAGAAGGAACACTTGATGACAATTACCTGTCTGAAATGGGTGGTTTTTCTCTCTCCTCTAGTGGCTATATGTCGTGCAATGAGTGGAATCAGGTGGACTCGTTGTATTACCGCTTACCACTTTTTATGCCCTCGAAATACTGTTTCTTGTGCAAATACCACCTTTTCGTTGGCTATCTTTCACACTTATTCTCCAAGCGATGACCATTAGATCTATCGATCGAACTTCTGTCACTCCCCTTCAGCTTTTGACTCAAAATTGTCAGGTTTTCCATTGTTACGCTATAAATTTAACACTTCTGCTAGTTTATATAGGAGTTGTGGTATGGAGGAGCTCTGATACAGGAGTGTGAACCAAAGTGGTAGGGACAGAAGTGTGAACAAGATAATACTACGGAGGAGGCAATGATATAGCTAAGCTCGACAAACAACACATAGGCTGGGGCAGGCGAGGAGAATGCGTGATGTTTGAGTTTCAATAGAATTTCCAGGTTTGAAAGTGAAGAAAGACTGAGGTTGTGGTGCCATTCATGGGTGAATCGATTTCGATTTTTGATGGGACTCTTTCAACTTTTTTGTGGATATGAATTTGAGACTGATGCATTCAAGGCTTTGAAGACACCTCTTCCAGCATAGGTACACTTCCGTATTCAAAAGGAATGCTCGTCATTACCAGAGGAAAAATTCAAGGTTGTCTTAGAGGTAATAGATAGATAGGCTTAGATGGTAGAGTCCTAAATTTGATGAGACCACAAGTCAATCCCAAACCAAATTCAGATTGGAGCAGCTATGAACCAGCTATGAACCAGATGATATAGTGCTCACAATAATCTCAATGGATATATAAATACAACCAAAATTTACTGCAGGAGTAACGCTATAACTTAGCATATAAAATTTGAATTTCAATTAATGCATAGAGAAAGAGTGTATATACCAGGATTTCATGGGGCAGAGAGAAAAATTTATGTCTTGTATTCCAACCGGATGAAACTAGATTCTAGAAAACGTATTAAGGCGGTTCACGAAATTCAGGGTATGGTATAGCATTTAACTCTCGACCAACTCATTCGACAACAGAGATTTTATAGAGATGGCAGTCTAGAACATAGGTATAGGACTGACATTTATAGAAATGCCACAAAACAACAGTTTCACATAAACAAGTGGTTCATACTTGAGCAGGGCTGGAGATTGCCCACTCTGAATCCATGCTAAACACACACATGGCAGCAACAGAATATTGAAGATAGGCAGGAGAGTACACTTATTATTAACAAATGATATACATTTATAGTACATTCATGTGACCTTTGCTTTCATATTCCAACGGCTCTTCAACTTCCATAGTCTAATCTGCTTCAAAACTAACCCATAGAGGATTAGGTGTCCAATAGTTGTGATGAATGAAGTTGTCAACTTCTTCTTGTTCCAATTCCTTCATTTATGTTGTTGATGATTTGATTTGATGGATGATTCTTTTGATACCATTCTTTTGAACCTTTCGGAGAAACTTCTTGTACATCCCACTGATCATTTCTTATTTCTTCTTGGTTGACTAGTGTTTCCTTATTTGGTTGGCCTTGTTCTAGAGCTTCTTCTTCATCCTTCACAGATTCTACCTCAAGCCCCTCAAATTTTCTTGAATAGACAATCTCATTATTATCCTTTAGAACATGGTCTTCGTCAAAAGTAACATTATACTTTCAACTATCTATTTTTTCCTCAAATTGCAGTATCTATAAGACTTTCTTTCACGCAAATAACCAACGAAAATACCTTCGTCAACATGGGAATCAAACTTGCCCAATTTTTTTTCTTCTCCTTTGATGTAGTATTTACTTCCAAATATTTTGAAGTAGTTGACGTTAGACCATATTCCTTACCATAGTTTGTATGGATTCATGTTACAATTGTTCCTAAGCAAGCCTATGTTTATAATGAATATGACAGTATCAATTGCTTGAACCCATAATTTATTGTCTAAGTTTGAGTCTTTCAACATGGTTCTAGCCATTTCTTGTATGGGTCTATTTTTTCTTTTAGTTACTCCATTCTACTATGGTTTTCTGGATGTTGATAATTTCCTTTTTATTCCATGATCGTCATAATATTGCTGAAATGCTTTGGAGGTGAATTCTCCACCATTTTCTGAGCATAGACATTTTATCTTCAAACCGGTTTCATTTTTGACCAATTCCTTGTAGATTTTGAAACATTCAAATGCCTCAGGCTTTTTCTTTAGGAAACTAACGATTGTCATTTTTGTGTCATCATCTATCATTAACATAAAGTATAATTCACCATCTAAGCCTTTTGTTCTCATAGGACCACATAGATCAGTATGCATTAATTCCAATGGATGTGACACAAAATGTTCCTTTGTCATGAACTCAACTTTTGTTTGTTCTCCATGCCAACAAGATTCACATATCGTATTGGTAGGTTTCGATATTTTCGGAATTTCTCTATCTGCTTCCTTTTTGATGATCTTAACCAAATTGTCGAAATTTATATGTCCATTCATTTGTTCCATAACCAACTCTCGTACTCTTTTGCCAAGAAACACCCTTTAGGTGTCTCATCCAAAATATATATGTATTTTTGAGCTTTGCTTGTTGTAGCCACAATTTTACCAAACTTGCCTTTCTTGATTTCACATTTCTTCAAGTTGAATAACATCATGTGTCCTTGATCACACATCTGTCTAACGCTAAGCAGATTGTGATTCATATTTTCAACCAGCAACACATCCTTTACTAATGCATCCTTGCTTCCAAGACTGACCGTACTTTCTCCTATGATGTTTGAAGACCCATCATTTCCAAAAGACATTGTTCCATCCTTCTTTTTTGTCAAGGATATGAACTTATTTCTTTCTCCAATCATATGCATTGAGAAACCACTATCAACATACCATACATTTCAATTGCTTTGAGCCTTGAGAGCGAGAGCATGCCTTCCAGTCTTCCTTTTCCATACTTGTTCATTCTGATTTTGTGAGAATTCCTTTGAATAACTTCCAAGTCTACAGTCTTTGGCCAAGCGTCCAAAATTATTACATATGAAACATTCAACATCATCTCTCAAATGATCAAATCTGTTGATATTCTACTAAGTTCTAGAATATCCATTTCTGAGAGATCTCTTGGAATTAGATTCATTCCAAACATACATGTGACATTCTGCAGCTCTATGTCCAAACCTTCTACATGAATAACAATGACCATAAAATATAGGTTGATACCTCAGAGGAAATCTTCTTCGAAGAATTGTCTTCCAAGGTTCTTCCTGTGAGTCTTGATCTATTGATCTAGCTGGGAGATCTACCTGCTTTATAGATTTTGCATATTCATCTTCTTTAGTTTCCATATAAGGACTTGAATCGTTTTCAAATTTTTCTTTGTAACCAAGACCAGTCTTGTTGCTGCATGATCATTGGTTGTTGATGAGTCCATATAAAGTCTTTGAGTTATTGGCATAGTTTTGAAGATTTTTTCCTTTTTTTACTTCCTTTCGTAAAGAAACAATTTCATCTTTCAATGCTTCTCTTTGCTTGTTGCTTTCCTTTAATTCTTTCTTGAGCGATTCTTCAATTCATTTGTATTCTTCAACTTTTATTTTAAGATTTAGGACATGTTCCCCTTTTGTCCTTAATTCGTCTTCAAGAGTGTTAATGTGCTTCTTCTTTGCCCTGACCACTTTGATAACCCTAATTACTTCATTTTCAAATTCAACCTCAATCATTTCTTCTTCTTCGTCTCCTTCATCAGGCACCTCTTGCTTATTGTGCTTGGCCATAAACAATACTCTTTCATTGAATTCTTCTTCATTATCACTACCTTCTTTAGATGAGGAGCTATCTTCTTTGGAGAAGAAACTTTTCTTAAACCATTTTTTATTTCCTTTCTTGTTGAACTTTATTGATCTAGATTGTCATTAATGTCAATATGGCAATATTCTAGGATACTAAATGATGATATAAAGCCAAGGAGCAAAACCATCAGGGAAGCCATCAGAGGAGATGAGTTAAGCAAAGAGGAATATATTAGAGTAGAGAATATTGGAAGTTGTCAAACCAGGAGCGTTATATTGGAGCCGAGGTATGGAGGAGGGTTGCAGAGTCATATTAGATGGCGTTAAGAGATGAATTTTCATTCTAGCAGAAAAGGAATCCGAAGGAGACCCATGGAGCCCTCGATGGTATAATTTCTATGGTCATCAGAAGCGAATCAATTCGGGGCATTAACCAAGTTGAAGGGCGGATTTAAAGCTATAAGCGGGATTTTGGGCAGATGCAAAATGGTAAGTGGTATTTAGAGGAGAGTGCCCGATTCCATTCAATGGTCGACACATAGCAACTAGAGGAGAGAGAAAAACCACTCATCTCAAGCAGGTAACTCTCGTGCAAGTAGTCCACCCGAAATCACTGTAGACCATCGGATTTTGGGGGTTGAAATCTATGGTGGAGAATGAACTCGATAAAGTTAAACCTTAGAAACTGTGTTTGAGCAGGTTATGTCATCACCATTGTAATATGCCCTAATTCTATATCGCGTCCGTCGTATCGGAGGTTATGCATCACAAGTTATAAAGGAATGGCACACTATAAACTGTGATTTTTGATATTATATATATAAATATACATAATACATACATACAATACATACATACATAACATACATAATACATACATACATATAATATATATAGATATATATATATATATATATAGATATATATATATATTATATAATATATATTTATATATATATATAATATATAATATATATATATATATATATATATATACCATATATATAATATACAGATATATATATATATACATATATTGTATATATATGACATATATCATAATATGTATATATATATATATGTATGTATAATATTGTATTATATATATATATATATATATATATATATATATATATATAATATATATATCGACAGAATTATTTAAAACAGTTTATAATCATATCGCATGTAGTAGGGGCAATCAGCAATTGGCCGTCGGCGATGTTAGAGGCATGACGTATAAAAGACCTCCAGAAACTTTCAATTGTGATTAATATAGTGACGTGGCTTGTGGGACCACCCATTATATATTTCTAACTATGTTAATGGGGCATCGGCTAGGCTGCAATTGCGATTACAGGATTATTAATGTATATTGTATGAATATTTAAAAAAAAAGGACCTCTCTGATATTTTCTTTAATATTAAACATTATTGTAATTTAGCCTCTCTTCCACATTAACGTGTCTTGTGATTATTGATGGATTCGAAGAGATAGAGGAAGCCGAAGAGTGAGCAAAGAGCAAGCTGAAATATCAAGTGAGCATTGAGGAAGCTGAAGAACCAACGGAGAAAGGAAGCCAAGATCAAGGGTATCAGGAATATAAAATAGAGAACAAGGAAAGTCTTGGTGTGTGTGAACTGTGAGAAACAGAGGAATCCAAAGTTCAGGCAAAGGTGGAAGAAGCAGGAGAATAGAAGTAAATCATAGGCCCAGCAGGGTTGGGAGGAGAGAACTACAAAAAAATCCATAAAGTTTACAGTAAAGGGTTGGAGCCTGTGGGGTTGGAGCCTCATAACTGGAAAGATTGGTGTCCTTGGGGTTTGAGCCTTAGAACTGGAAGGATTGGTGTCGTTGGGGTTGGTGCCTCAAAACTAGAAGGATTGGTGTCCTGGGAGTTGCTGCTACTTGTTACACAGTAATTTTTCACTGCCTTCACTCCCAGTCCATCTATTGTGTCATGTGTCCAATTCAAACATGCTCATGTTGAACAATGTTCTCTTATGCTGCCAATTGACCCACTTTTCCTAAGTTATCTACCTCATCGCGACTATGGGCTTAATAAATACGCTGAAAGGTACTCCTAAACAGTCCAACCGCGCTGCCAGTGCAGAAGTATATCTAATTCCCGTGATGGTCCGATTTCATGCTCTAGCGTGAGGCTGCTTATTATCTTCAGCAATGATCTGACTATCTGCGTTGCTCACTCGGGATGTTAGAGTTGAAGTTCAGTTATGTACCCATTATGATCCAGATTGGGCGAATTTGTTCCAACAATCGGCCTTCTGGATAACTCCAGACCTGGTTTTTGGCATAGTTTGTGCCACCCTTCCTTCCCTAGCATGGCAATTCCGTCAATTGTGCTACCTTCCTTGGTGATAAGCTCTCTCTTCCACCTTTCATGGACACTCCTTCTCCTATTTAAAACTCACTTTTGATATGATCATCTAGTTGGTAGTTGGTAAATTCTTGGATTGAGCAGTGTTGTTAGTGCTTTTGATAGATAGATGGTGTGAGTGTGATAAGTGTGAGAGTGTTGATAGCTTGGGGAAGGTTGTGAAGTGCCCTTGATTTCATGCAAAACTTGTGAGTGAGAGGGAGACCTTTGTATGTTGGGAGATCCATCTTCAAAGAGTGAATGCTTGAAGAACATGTTAGTTGGATCCCTCTGAGAAGGCTTGTGACATCAAAACTTTGGTTGTAAGCTTACTCTTATTTCATTATTAATGCAATCAATGATGTTTTCCTATGTCTTGTATGTAATGTACTTGATAGCTCATGACTTCTTGACTTTGTGAGTAAATAGTTCATTGTTGTTTTCCGGTTACTTGCTTTGTTGTATTTCCTTTGCATTGTTTTAGGTTTATCACTCGTTGAGGAGAAGGAAGCGAAAGCTGGAGCAGCGCAACGGAACTCCATCGACCATCAGTTGAGGTAGGCCTCCAAATTTAACTGTTTAAGTAAATCTATTGTTGATCTATCCTTGTTTGTGACTAGACCCACTCTAGGGCTAAAGGGGTTGCCTCTGTTCGCAGAGGGAACACTTTCCTGCATCACAAATTGGCGACTCCACTGGGGAGTCTATCCTATGTTTTTCTCTTTACTCTTGTTTTGATTTTGAATTTGGTCTCTCTTTGATTTTGGGGATTTATTAGTAGTCTTTTGGATCACCTGGGTTGATCTGGGAGGTCCTTCTATTATCTCTTAGATTGGCTGGTTTTGGTTTGGGAGTTTTTGGCTTGTTTGCCATTGTTTTTTGCGTCATTGCGGATTTTAGTTTAACAGTCACGCTGACATCGCGATCGCCCTTTTGTAAAATCTTGTGCATCATGGAATAACACCACATAGTCGTGACGATCCTGGAAATCAGATCATCACGGCAAAGGAATGTACTCCTACGCTGACAGCGCTCTGTTGCTACAGCTAGCTCTTTTTCAATGCAAGTTGCTAGTGTTCCACTTGCGACGATACTTGTAGGATTGATTTCTCAATCCTGCCTCCTGATTTTGCCAGTCCTATTGATCCCTTGTTGTTTTTTGCTTGCTCAGTCATTTGTTTTTCACTGTTTACAGTCAACGCACTCGTTCTTTGGCTTGGTTGAATGAATTTTGCATTTTTGCCCATGTGACCTAGTTCATTATTTCAAGTTCCTTGAATCAATTGTCTCGGCTGTTGGCCTGCTCAAGATTCGTTTACAGCCTCTTATTGGTTTGATTGAGCCTTCCTCTTTCTTTGTTTCTGGTTGATTTTTAGCGACAGTTATTGAACCAGTCTTTGGTATTGATTCGATTTCTTTTCGATACTGAACATAGATCACAATTGTTTGGATCGATCAGTTCACACTTGCTTGTTTGTCTCTTTAAATTCAAAAAGAAAAAAAGAAAATCAAAATTTTGCATTCATTTAGCATACGAAAGTGAAAGTACATTTGCATTACGAATTTTCATGTTTGAAAAATTGGAAAGCGCATTTTAAATCTTTCATTAGTAGTATCGATGCATCGTGAGATTATTGTATTGATGCATTGTGTTTCTTAGTGTTTGCACTCGCTTGTCTTGGTTTTCTTGGTTTTGGAATGATCTCTTTACCATCCTGTAGGTAGGTGTTCATTGAAGTAAAAGGATATTTCATTCAGTCTAGCTGCATCCTAGGATTTGTTGAATACATACAGTAGGGCCTGGAAATTGAAACATAATTCAAGATCAACCTTAAAACGAACTGAATAAATCTAACAATGCATTGGAACATAACGCTCATCATTTAGAGGTCTAGGCTAGAGATGTGCTCTAGCGTCGTTAAACCTAGTCACTATTGTTCTCACTCAAGGTTGGGTGATTCCTCCTTCTGTGACTCAATAGCGGTATAGTACAGAATTGTACTCCCACATACTATCGAGTATATATTGGGAGACCCCACTAGGTTATCATCCTATATCCTTAGGAGTCCATGTCTACTGCCTTACAAATCGTAAGGCACCAAACACAACATTCGGGAAGATTGACTGCCGTATGGAAAGTCCTTGGTTTTCATATGACTGCCAAGGTGTATATGTAGTTTTATGGCTTGTTTGGTAAACTGTTTGCCTAGTTCTCCATAGTAGTCACTTTCGCTCCTTTTTAGACTCCCTAAAAGAAAAGGTTTATCTGAGCACTTGTCCTTTCAGGCTCATTAAACCTCGAAAGAGATAGAGTCATCTTTTCATCCTTTCCTCGACTCTTGAAACATGAAAAGGCCAAGTTTTGTTCTTGCGTCATAAAATTTACTGCCCACGAAATATTCTTGGTAATAGTTAAAGTTCTTGGTTGTGAAAAGAGTGTTTTTCAGGCTCATTCTTGATGGCAACATTCCCTGAGTCTACTGGCCACAGTTTTCCCCCAGATGGAAATCCTAGTCTGTTTCCTTCATTTGGAAATGTCGGTGCTCTGTATATGGCAACATTGTCTTTGCCTGGGTTAACCATTGGTTTGCCCGTATGGTTGTTTTCAACCTCGATGGTCCTGAGCGTCATGACTCCTATTCCACCATCTCCTTCGTCTGAACCATGGCACGATGATTCCAAGGTTGAGCCTACACCTTCTTCCCCTGTTTCTTCCTCCTCCTCTCCTCCTTCACCTAGTGAAAGTTTCACACCTAGTAACTAGGAGACTAAGAATAAGAAGATGAAGATGAAGAAGAAGAAGAAGTCTGATAAACATGAGGCCACCTGTGCAGCTACTACTCTAAGTACATCTCAAGTCGGACCACCTTCTGCTCCTCCGCAGAAGGTTAAGTTTCCTTGTAAATTGTGCAAGGGTGACCATCTTCTTCGTGATTGTCCTGGAATTCCTAGGATCTTAGAAGCATGGTCTCACGATCTAGCTCATCCCTCATCATCCTATGAAGCTCATGGCGATGCTACCCTATCAACTGGCAGTGGTGAGAAGAAAGGGAATATTCGATCCCCCTATTGACTATGTGATGGTAACCATCCCCTTCGCCTTTGTCCGCTCATGGATAAAGCTTCCGCCATTTTGAAAAGTCTTACAGCTTCTTCACCCCAACTTCCCATTGGTTATCAGAGGCTCTCTTCAGACCCTCTCCCCATCGACAAAGAGATTGACTTAGATTCTTCTCTTGTCAGTGCTCCTCTTTCCGAACCTGGCTGTGCTAAGCCTGTTCCAGACCAACCATTGGTTAGAGAAAGTGTCGACTTGGGTTCACCACCTGTTGATCACTCTATTTTGGAAGAGAATCATGCTCATGTTCTTCTCGTCTTGTCAGATTCTCCTGAGTTCGAAAATGACCCTCCTATCCCCACTGATCAAGAGGGTCCTTCTTCGGTTCTTGTAGAGAAAGGGGGCAATCATACGATACCCCCACCAAGTAGTTTAGTCGTTTCCTTCGATTGGAGTCATTTTATTGCATTTCGCCTTCCATCCCATGTGCCTTTCTAGATTACAGTACATGCCTATGATAAGGCAGTACCTGGCACTGTCTTGAATGAGGGTGCATCTATCAGTCTTATGCCTTCCACTACTCGGCAAGCTTTGGGCTCCCCACAGCTTGTGCCGGTCACACAGAATCTGTTAGCATTTGACAAAGGAACCAGTCAACCGTTAGGGATCCTTCCGAAGTTCCCTGTTACTTTGGGAGGAAAAACCGTCTATATAGACGTACTGATTGTCCAAGGTGCTTTAGATTTCAGTCTTCTTGGCTGTGACTATGTTTATGCCATGGGGGCCCTTGTCTCTTCACTTTTCCATGTGGTTTGTTTTCCACACGTTGGAAGAATGGTGATCATAGATCAATTATCGTTCTTTAGTCCCCCGGTGCCTCCTACGTAGCTTTCATCCCCTCTCGATTCTTGTTCACAAGCATTACCTTCTTTTCCACAGGTCAATTATGTGGCTACTTGTTCCGTCTCCACCTTTGTCGATGATCATGCAAATGGTCTCGTACATCATGTACTGGCGGCATTGGAATCCCATTTTTCATTGGTGCCTCATGACATGTATTCCTCCTAGAGCGCATCCCTTCCATCCCATGAAGACCTCTTGGGAGCCATGTTCTCATATGGCCAATGAAACCAGGTGTCCGAGGATAGTTCTAATCTTGTGTCGACCTCGCTAAAAAATGAAACAAGGTGTCCGAGGATAGTTCTAATCTTGTGTCGACCTCGTTAAAAAATGAAACTGGGTGCCTCGAGCATAGTTCCTAATCTTGTGTCAAGCTCATTAAAAAATGAAACAAGGAGTCCCGATGATAGTTTGTTCCTCTGTCAACGTCATTACAAAATGAAATAATGGTTATGAGGATAGTTCTTTTACTATGTCAACCTCATTAAAAAATGAAACAACTCCCCTTTCCAAATCGAGTCTTTGATTAAGATCTCGTAAAATACAAGTCGAGTCTTTCCAAGATCTCGAAAATGAACCTTCATTCCATCCACCTCGTTGAATGCAATGAAGCTTGGGGGGCATGTACCTCGAATTGCGTCATTATGATTAGGGGCATGTGAACTCATAACAAGCATAGTTTTTCGTTTCAAGCTTGTGTAAACATGAAACCAAATCGAAGCGGAGTTCTCCATGGTTCAAGCTTGTGTAGAAATGAACGCATACCTGATTTACATCTCGTGATTTCCATTTTACCTGATAAATTCTACTAGATGAGCCTTGGTTGTTTTATTCCATTACCACCATCTCTTTGGCCGATCATATGCTTTCACTTCGTTGTTTTCCTTTCCTGAGGAACCGCAGTGATGAGTGGTTTTATTAGCCAACCTATTGACCATTACATGTTTTGATTAGTTGCACCATTGCTAGAATGAGTTACTACCCTTTATACCACTCGTTCCTCCAGGTCGAGTCTCCTTTAAGCTCTTTTCTGACTCGTAAAAGATGAAAAGATTGTTGAGTATTTTTTTTCACTTTCTGACTCATTAAAGAGAATAAAAATGGAGGTTTTCTTTCAGCTCTTTTTTGACCGTTTAAAGACGAAAAGATAGCCGAGTTGTCCCTTTCGACTCATTAAATGAAATGAGAGGCAGTCTGATTTAAGCTCTTTTTCGACTGTGTAAACACGAAAAGATTGTTGAACTTTTGTCATTTCAAGTCTGATACCAGTTATGAAACGACATGTCTTCAATCGCTTTTCTACTTTTTCAAGTCAAGATCACTAATCACGAAAAGCACTCCTTAATCGCAATGGTCAAGTGGTTCTTTCGCGTATTGTTTTATACATTTTCGGGCTTGAGAGACACAACTTTAAGAAAAAGGACCCTCCTGGAGTTTTCTTTTCTTTGTCTTTTTCAAACTCTCTAAACATGAAAAAGACTCCAGGTTTTTCCTATGTCAGACTTGTTAAACCATGACGACATTGGACTCGTCACCATGACGAGACTCGAGCTTCTCCTCCCTAGGGCTCGTTAAACTATTACTAGGTTGGATTCGACCGAAGGTCGAACTTATATTACAAGCATATGCTATCCCCTTCAAGCTTGTTTTCAAAAATAATTGGGGTACTCGCCAGCAATGGTGGGGGAAAATTTGGAAATCATCATTGATTATCTATGGTAGCTAGTCACTCTTGGACATCAACACTTCTACTTCTTGTTGGGTTGGGATATCCATACATCGTCATTTGGCCTTCTACGGGTTTGGGTTGTTATTTAGCCTCATTCCATCTGATCCATGTTATTTCCATCTAGCGTCTGAACCTTTGGTACCTGAATGCTGCCAACCTCTGGAGTCGTGTCACTGACATGTTCAAGAGTATAATCCTCCTGCAGTTTACACCCTCTTTTGGAAATTTCTTCGCACCTGACGGTCGACTTACATCATTGGTCGCCGATTGGGCGATTCCGCATGTGTTCGACTTCAGCTCATCCTTCACACTTTGTGGATTGTACTGGATGGTACCTTGAGAGCCATTGTCATTATTGGTGGTTTCTCTCGCGCTTGTTAACGGTTTCCATCATCGACCGGTAATCAAGCGATTTTCTCTCATGCTCGACTTCAGCACCTCTATTCGCATGTTAGAATTTGTACTATGATTGATTGGGTTCAAGACCCTAAACTCAGATCACACATGTTCGGGCTGCGTGGATTGGTTCGTGATTATATGACTCACTGATGAATGGCTGCGACCATGCCTGAGTCTTCATGGGTGGCTGTGACCATACCTTTATCATTATCATGGTCTTATTAGCTAGATGGTTGCGTCCATACCACAGACCTAGTTCGTATGTATTTTGGATGGTTACATCCATGCTAGACTACATGTATTTCACTGTCAGAGATATCAGTTGTACTTGCCCCTACAAGTTCTTCTGGATGGTGTTCCAGCTTAGTCAGTTTTGTAAAGCATTTCACCCCTCCCACTCTCTCGGGCTCATACTTTAGGGGGCATTTGTTACACAGTAATTTGTCACCGCCTTTACTCCCAGTCCATCTACTGTGTCATATGTCCAATTCAAACATGCTCATGCTAAACAAATGCTTTCTTGTGCTTCCAATTGACCCACTTTTCCTAAGTTATCTGCCTCATCGCCAATATGGACTTAATAAACGCACTGAAGGGCACTCCTAAATAGTCCATCCACGCTGCCAGCGCAGAAGTACACTTGATTCCTGTGATGGCCCAATTTCATGCTCCAGCGCGAGGGTTCTTATTGTCTTTAGTGATGATTTGACTAGCTGCATTACTAACTCGTGATGTCAGCGCTGAAGTTCAGTTATGTACCCGCAATGATGCAGATTGGGCGAATTTGTTCCAACAGTCAGCCTTCTGGATGATTCCAGACCTGGTTGTTGGCATAGCTTGTGTCACCCTTCCTTCCTTGGCATGGCAATTCCATCAATTGTGCTACCTTCCTTGGTGATAAGCTCTCTCTTCCACCTTTCATGGAGACTCTTTCTCCTATTTAAACACTTACCTTTGATATGATCAGCTAGTTGGTAGTTGGTAAATTCTTGGATTGAGCAGTGTCGTTAGTGCTTTTGATAGATAGCTGGTGTGAGTGTGATAAGTGTGAGAGTGTTGATAGCTTGGGGAAGGTTGTGAAGTGACCTTGATTTCATGCAAAACTTGTGAGTGAGAGAGATACCTTTGTATGTTAGGAGATCCATCTTCAAAGAGTGAATGCTTGAAGAACATGCTGGCTGGATCCCTCTGAGAAGGCTTGTGACGTCAAGACTTTGGTTGTAAGCTTACTCTTATTTCATTATTAATGCAATCAATGATGTTTTCCTATGTCTTGTATGTAATGTACTTGATAGCTCATGACTTCTTGACTTTGTGAGTAAATAGTTCATTGTTGTTTTCTGGTTACTTACTTTGGTGTATTTCCTTTGCATTGTTTCAGGTTGATCACTCGTTGAGGAGACTTGAAAGCTGGAGCAACGCAACGGAACTCCATCGACCACCAGTTCAGGTAGGCATCCAACTTTAAATTTTTAAGGAAAGCTATTGTTGGTTGGTCCTTGTTTGTGACTAGACCCACTCTAGGGCTAGAGGGGTTGCCTCTTTCCGCAGAGGGAACACTTTCCTGCATCACACTACTAAATCCAAGGTTTGTTCCTTAGAAAAATAGAGTTGGTTCTCTAGAGGTTGTAGCCTCACAAAAGTCCAAGTTGGTGCTTGGCAATAGATTGGAATCATATACATTTTGTATCTATTTTATTGCATAGATTATATTAATAAAAGCATGTATTTCTGCTATCTATTTATGTGTTCCATATATAAATGATTTTACTAATAAAAATAACAATTGAAAAGAAATATTGATTCACCCCCCCGTCAATATTTCCAACAATTGGTATCAGAGTGGGCTTCTTCATATTAGCCTAACAACTTGAAGAAGGATTCATAGTCATGATGAGATATCACAAAGTGTCAAGAAGACCTCCTCTGTTCAACGACACTAATTTTGGTTTCTAGAAAAAGAGAATGACCTACTACTTAATGTCCCTTGGACCTGAAGTTTGGCATTCAGTTTTAAATGAGTATGCAACTCCTTCCACTCTTCCAACAGATAGACGAGAGGAAAGTCTACATTTCAAATGCAAAAGCCTTAAATTCCATCACTAGTGGAATCACTAATTCTGAATTTACAAAATTCATGAATTGTAACTCTGCCAAAGAAATATGGGATAAGCTAATCATATTATATGATTAGACTCCAAAGTCAATAAGGCAAAGCTTCAAAATCATAGAAGGCAATTTGAAAGTATGAAACTAGATGAAGAAGATTGCATCATACTTTCTCTGAGTAGCTAAAGTGGTCAACTCTCTTAAAGGATTGGAAGAAAACATTGAAGAAAGCACCATTGTTCAAAAGGTCTTAAGATCTTTCCTAGATAGATTTGACTCCAAAATAAGTGCCATAGAAGAAATAAAGGATCTAGATACTCTCAAGGTGGATGAATTCCATGGAATCCTCATTGCATATAAGATGAGAAAAGGATGCCCAAGTTCCAAAGGTGTAGCATTGAAGGCCTCAATATTAAAAAAGGGGAAAGAAAGGAATGTCAGTAGTGATGACTCCGATGTTGAATCCGAATTGGCGCAATTTGTATGAAGGCTGAAGAAAGGATATAAGCTAAAAGGTAAGTACCCTCTTATTTGTTTCAAATGTGGAAATATAGGTCATTATACTGCAAAATGTCCTCATAAGCATGATAGTGATGATGAAGAAAATTCTAAAAGGATGGTATACAAAAAAAAGGGCTCAATAAGAAGAATCTCTTCTCTAAGAAAGATGAATCTGATGAAGATGAATTTGTAGTCATCAAAAAGAAATCAACTAACCAGTTCTCTGACCGCAAAGGAGGAAATGAAGAATTAGATGAAGAAAGTGACCATGCTAAAACCCAAGAAACATTATTCATGGCATTCACAAACGATGATGACTCAAGGCTAGAAGGAAATGTAGATGAATTGTTAATGAGTGCCATTGAAGAAAATGAGAAATTACGAAATAAAATCATCTCTCTCAAGGTATAAAATGAGGAAACAAAAAGAAGGGAAGATCTCTTGAAAAATAAGCTAAAAGAAAAAGAAGAATTTTGTGAAGAACGTGAAGCCAAAATAGTTTCTCTGAGGAAGGAATTGAAGCAAGTCAAAAGGGGTTGGGAAAGCTCTCAAATACTTGACATTATCCTAAATAATAAAAAACCTCAACATGACAAATCTGGAATAAGTTTTAAAGGAGAATCATCAAGTACTAAGAATAATGCTAAAAGTTATGCCGACGTACTTTCCAACTACCCAAAAGAAGAAAGATCATTTCATCAAAGGCTCATCCCAGATCCAAAGAATGAAGAGAGAGTAACTCCAAGGAAGAATGTTGATTCGAATCATGGATGTTACAACAGGTACAAAACAATGTTTCATCAAAATCCCATCTCAAATTCAAAGAATGAAGCAGTAGTAATTCCAAGGAACAATGTTGATTCAAATCATGGCTATTACAATAGGTACAAAACTATCTTTTTTTTGGAATTGTTTCTATCGTAAAATCTTTGGTCACCAAGCTAGAATGTACATGTCTCATAAGAATGAAACACCAAAATTGAAGGATCAAACAAACAAACCATATGGCCCCAAAGGCAAAGAAAAATCAAGACCTACAACTTTTTTGATCCCTTGGCCAAATTTGATCTGATTTGATCATTATGTAATAATAATGGACACAATGAACAAAATTTCCCACTCAAAAGAGGAAAAGAAAGAAGTGAGAATCCCAACACAGATAAATGTTTCCTACCTCCATGTGCTCAAAATAATGAAAATCATTGGTTTGTGGATAGTGGGTGCTTCAAACACATGACAGGGGACAAAAGTAAGTTTGTCTCATTGAAAAAAAAGGAAGGAAATGTGTCCTTTGGAAGTGGATCTACCAAGATTACTAGAAAAGGAACTGTTACTCATATTAATGGAAAAGGAAAAGCTCAAAATTCTTTGTTAGTTAACGGGCTCAAGCACAACCTCCTGAGTGTTAGCCAAATCTGTGATCAAGGGCATAATGTTGTCTTTAGCACCAAAGACTATGAAATAAGGAACTCTTCCTCAGGGGAACTTGTGGAGAAAGGGGCTAGAACACTAGACAACATCTACATTCTGAACAAAATTCAAGAAGATAATGTTACTTAATTCAAATAGATGAAAGTTGGTTGTGGCACAAGTGACTTGGACATACAAGCTTCGATAACTTGATCAATATCAGTAATATTATAGCAGTACGAGACATCCCAAAGTTATTTAAACAAAATCAAGGAATATGTGGTCCATGTCAACATGGAAAGCAAATTAGAACTAGCCACAAGACCAAGGAGTTTTCTACATCAAAGCCTTTGGAGATCATCCATGCTGATTTATGTGGACCAACTAGAACTCCGACACTCCAAGGAGAAAGGTAATTTTCTTTATTTGTTGATGACTATACTAGAATGATGTGGATATATTTTATAAAATATAAATATGAAGCATTTGAGTGCTTTAAGAATCTTAAAGCTCTTATAGAAAATGAAAAAGACTCAAGGATTAAGTGTCTCAGAACAGATAGAGAAGGAGAATTCACATCAAAATAATTTGATGAATTTTGCAAAGCACATGGAATTGAAAGAGAACTCTCAGTTGCAGAACACCCAAGAAAAATGGGGTAGTTGAAAGAAGAAACTGAACAGTTCAAGAAATGGCAAGAACAATGTTAATAGCAATTAACTTGCAACCAAAATTCTGGAGAGAAGTAGTCGGGACAACTGTCTATACATTGAACCGAACTCAATTAAGACCAAATTATGAAAAGACTTCTTATGAATTATGGAAAGGAAGACCTGCTTTAGTAAAATACTTCAAGATTTTTGAAAGCAAGTGCTTCATAAAAATCAATGATGGCTCACCAGGAAAATTCGATTCTTGGGTTGACGAAGGGATATTCCTTGGATAGTCTACACGAAGCAAAGCCTACAAGTGCTACAATAATAGACTATGGAAAATAGTGGAAAGAATTGATGTAAAGATTGATGAATATCTTCCAGATAAAGAAATTGAAGAACATGAAGTTAATCCTCTCATTGAAGAAGAAGAACCTGAAAAAGAAGAAATAGATCAAGAAGAATTAGAGGAAAAACAACCACCTCAAACCCCTTCAAAGATGAAGCTTCTCCAAAAATATCACCTAGAAGAGCATATTATTGGCAATATAGATGAAGGGATGCAAACCCAAAGAAGGATGACAAGTACACCAAATAAAAAAAATATTGCTCTTGCATCCATGATAGAACCAAAAACATTTACTCAAGCAAGTAAGGATCCTCACTAGGTAAAAGCCATGGAAGAAGAAATGTCTCAAATGGAGAAGAATGAGACATGGGAGTCAGTACCTCGTCCAAAGGACAAAAACATAATAGGAACCAAATGGGTATTCAAAAACAAAATGAATGAAGATGGACAAACCATTAGAAACAAGGCAAGGCTTGTTTGTAAAGACTATTCACAAATTGAAGGAATGGACTTTCAAGAAACATTTGCACCAGTAGCTCGCATGGAATCTATCAAGATGTTCTTGGCATTTTCTTGCTCAAAAGAATTCAAAATCTATCAAATGGATGTAAAATCAGCATTTATGAATGGGGAACTCAAGGAAGAAGTCTACATGGAGCAACCAGAAGGGTTTAATCTAACAGAAGGAAAAGACTTTGTTTGTAAGTTGAAAAAGGCATTATATGGTTTGAAATAAGCTCCTAGAGCTTGGTACGCAATATTGGATCACTATCTACAACAACAAGGCTTCAAGAAGGGGGTGGCAGGAAGTAATCTCTACATAAATATGGATGAGGATAAGTTACTAGTCACACTTGTTTATGTTGATGATCTGATTTTTAGTAGTAATAATGATGAGATGAGCCATGAATTTTCTCAAAACATGTCAAAAGAGTTCGAGATGTCAATGATAGGAGAGTTATCTCACTTCCTTTGACTACAAGTATCTCAAACCACAATAGGCTTGTTTATATCTCAAGCCAAATATATTAAAGACATGCTTAATAGATATGGAATGGAAGATTGTGCACCCATGAGCACACCTATCACCACAAATTATAAATTGAGCAAAAATGATGACTCCTCTCCAGTAGATGCAACTCATTACAGGTTAATAATTGGAGCCCTTTTGTATGTAAATGCTACGAGACTTGACATTATGCAAGCAGTAGGAATGATGGGAAGATTTCAATCAACTCCTAAACAATCTCATTTGTTGGTTCTGAAAAGAATTCTCAATTACCTGAAAGGAACTCCTTATCTCGGTCTTTGGTACCCTAAGAGATCAACTGTTACTGTGACTGCATACACTGACGTTGATTGGGCTGAAAGTGTCGATGATATAAAAAGTACTAGTGGAAATGCATTCTTCCTGGGAGACTATTTAGTATCTTGGCTCAGCAAAAAATAGACTTCCTTATCACTATCTACAGCTGAAGCCGAGTATATAGCTGCTGCAGATTGTTGTACTCAAATACTATGGATGAAGGAAGCTCTAAAATATGTCAACATAGGTACAAATCAACCAATTACCATCTATTGTGATAACACAAGTATGATTAGCCTCAGCCAAAATCTAGCGATGCACTCAAAGACCAAACATATACCAATCAAGTATCATTTCCTTCATAAACAAGTAAATGAAAAAAACATCATCTTAGAATATATCAATACTAAGGAGTAGATAGCTGATATTTTTACAAAACCTCTTCCTCGAGAAGCATTTGAACATCTTCGTCAAAACATGTGAGTTATCTCTTTAGCATCACTTAAGTTGATTCATAAAGATGTTGTAGGATAGGGGGAGCAGTTTGACAAGGGGAGTCCTTGTGCACTCCTTTGCCACTGATGTCAAAGGGGGAGAGAAGAAGAATATTTCCATCAATGACAAAGGTGGAGATTTTTTATCTAGATTGTCATTAATGTCAATATGGCAATATTCTAGGATACTAAATGATGATATGAAGCCAAGGAGGGTCGTGTAGTCGTATTGGATGGCGTTAAGAGATGAGTTTTTGCTCTAGTGGAAAAGGAATCCGGAGGAGAGCCGTGGAGTCATCAATGGTAGAATAGCTATGGTCGTTGGAAGCTAATCAATTTAGGGCGTTAACCAAGTTGAAGGGCAGATTTAAAGCTATAAGTGGGATTTCGGGCGGATGCAAAATGGTAAGTGGTATTTAGAGGAGAGCGCATGATTCCATATCAACTAGAATAGAGAGAAAAACCACTCATTTCGGGAGGGTAACTCTCATGCAAGTAGTCCACCCAAAGTCACTATAGACTGTTGGATTTTGGGGGTTGGAATCTACAGTGGAGAATGAACCCAATAAAGTTAAACCTCGAGAAATGTGTTTGAGCGGGTTACGTCATCACCATTATAATACACCCTAATGCTATATCGCATCCATCGTATCAGAGGTTGTGCATCACAAGTTATAAAGGAATGACACACTATAAACTATGATTGCAATATATATATATATATATAATATATATATATATATATATATATATATATATATATTTATATGTATATATATATGTATATATATTATATATATAATTATATATATTATTATATGTATATATATATATATACTATATATATATATTATGTATATATATATATATGTATATTAATATTATATATATATATGTATAGTATATATATATACATATATATATATATATATATATATATATGTATATAATATATATTGTATATACATATACATATATATGTATATACATATTATATAATATATATAATATATATATATTATATATATACACTATATATATATATGTATATACATATATAGTATATACATATATATATATATATATGTACATGTTAAACATGTACATATTATATATGTAATATGTATTATGTAATATATTGTATGTATTATATTTGTATATATATATATGTATTGTTTATATATATATAATATATATATGTAATATATATATGTACATGATATATGTATATATATATATATATATATATATATATAATATACAAATACATATATATACATACAAATATATATACATATACATACATACATACATACATACATACATACATACATACATACATACATACATACATACATACATAATATATATATATATATATATATATATATATATATATATACGGACCCAACAGAATTATTAAAAATAGTTTATAATCATATCACATCAAATAGAGACAATAGGCAATCGGCCATTGACGATGTTATAGGCATGATGTATAAAATACCTCCAGAAACTTGCGATTGCGATTAAGATAGTGACATGGCTGGTGGGACCAACCATTATATATTTCTAACTATGTTAATGGGGCATCAACTAGGCTACGATTGCGATTGTGGGATTATTAGGGCCTCTTTGATATTTTCTTTAATATGCAACATTATTCTAATTCGTCCTCTCTTCCACAGTAATGTGTCCTGTGAGTGTTGATGGATTCGAAGATATAGAGGAAGCCGAAGAGTGAGCGTAGAGGAATCTAAAAGATCAAGCAAGCATTGAGGAAGCCGAAGAGCTAGTGTAGAAAGGAATTCAAAGGTCAAGGGTATTAGGAATATAAAATAGAGAACAAGGAAAGTCTTTGTGTGTGTGAATTGTGAGAAACAGAGGAAGCCGAAGTTCAGGAAGAGGTGGAAGAAGTAGGAGAACATAATTAAATCATAGGCCCAGTAAGGTTGGGAGTAGAGAACTACAAAAAAATAGATCCAGATAGTTTACGATAAAGGGTTGGAGCCCGTGGGGTTGAAGCTTCAGAACTTGAAGGATTGGTTTCCTTGGGGTTGGAGCCTCAAAACTAGAAGGATTGGTGTCCTTGGGGTTGGTTCCTGAAAACTGGAAGGATTGGTGTCTTGGGAGTTGGTGCTCCTAAATCCAAGGTTCATGCCTTGGCAAAACAGAGTTGGTGGTCTAGAGGTTGGAGCCTCACAAAAGTCCAAGTTGGTGCTTAGCAACAAATTGGAATCACATATATTTTGTATCTATTTTATTATGAAGATTATATTAATAAAAGCATGTATTTATGCTATCTATTTTTGTGTTCCATATATAAATTATTTTACTGGTAAAAATAACAATTGAAACGAAATACTGATTCACCCCCCCCCCCCCCCCCCTTTTAATTCCAACAAACTTCATATGACTTTTATTTCCTTTCGTAACAACCTCATTTTTGTGAGGACATTTGGCTGAAAAATGCCCAACCTCACCGCAATCAGAACATATGAATGGAAGTTTACCTTTGAATTTTCCTGTACCTATTCTCGTTTTTTGCGTGAAGTAGGAAAACTATTTATCTAATAATTCTTCTTAATCTTCTTCCTTTTACTCATCCTTACAATTGCAATTTTTTTCTTTCGGAGTCTTATTTTACTTACTATTCTTCTTGGATGCTGAAAATGTTGTTTCTAAGTGAGATGTGTCATCCTCTTATTCAATCCTCATTTCATATGTCATAAGAATTCCATGCAATTCATCTATGCTGAGATTGGTCAAATTTGATCTATCTTCCAAGACAGATAGCTTAAGGTTAAATCTCGCTGGCAAGGTTCTGAGGATCTTTCAGACAACAATTTTTGTTTCAATCGATTCTCCCAAACCTTCCAATGTATCTTTTGTTTCATCAACATGTTGAATGTATGCAACAATATATTCTTCTTCCCTCATTTTGAGTTGCTCAGTTTTTTCCCTGAAAAATTTGAAGCTTTTCTTCTTTCACCTTTGAGTCACCTGCACATATATTTTCAAGCTTGCCCCATACCTCTTTAGTAGTTTTGAAACTCAATACCTTAAGAAAAACATATTTGATAAGCCCACTGATAATAAGATCTTTAGCATTTGCATCATATACCATATTTTTCTTACCTTGTTCATCCTGGGTTGATGTGAAGCCTTTGTCAATGATTTCCCATACTTTGTATCCTTGAGCCAACAAATGAACCTGAATTCTTCCACTCCAAAGTGCATATTTATTTCCATTGAACAAAGGAACTCTATTCTTAGTATACTCCATGATCTCCTTCCAGTTGTTAGACTTTTATTGAAGGAACTTGGCCCTGATACCAATTGTTGGAAATACTGAGAGGGGAGTGAATCAATAATCCTTATCAATTAGCACTTTTAAATATTTTTAGAGCATTAGTTAATATTCAAATATTATTAATGTTTATGTAGAAATAATAGTAATAAAATAACACAGTAGGCACAAGAATTTTAGATGGAAAACCCCCTCCGGGTCAAAAACAACTAAACATTTTTTTAATAAATTCTTTAATCTTCGGCCCCAACTGAAATGAAAGCAACTACTTCCCAGAATTATAGAAAAACATTCTTCTCCAGCTCCCACTTAAAGGATTCCCCAATGCCTTGGTTTCTTCACTAATCAACTGAATGGATGCCCCCAACACCCTAGATCGACCTACTACCCTAATGTGTTCACGGGCTCCAACCTGTAGGCGAGTTCATGCACCTGCCTAGCACCTCCCTGCCACCCTATAATGACTGAAATGAGACAAGAGTGTGGATTCCCATACCAAGGAAAACAATCCAAGATACAATATGATTTACAATGATTTTGACCGAACATTATGACCTGCAACCCAACCATCACATCATCCCAACAGAGACTCCTATACCTCCCAACAATGCCTTTTCGACTCTAGGCAAATTGACTCTTTTACAATAATGACTCTTCCAACAACCATTTAACGTACCTCTTCCTGAAAACACACATGTTAGAACATAATAATAAATAAATAAAAATCAAATGAATACAATGTGTACCTGAAATGTGCTTGTTGTTTGTGATTGTAGTGAACTTGTGGCAGCAACTGAAAAATATTGAACACAAGCCTAGACTCTACTTAAACATACACAACCTTGATACAAGCCCATATTTTATACAAGACTATACAAGAGATGAATATTGAATAAGATGTACATAGGAAAAAGCTTACCCTAGCTGGACACAACTCTAGTTACAGTTATGACAAGGCACTTAT
The DNA here is from genome assembly GCA_000404065.3 of Pinus taeda. NCBI lineage: Eukaryota > Viridiplantae > Streptophyta > Pinopsida > Pinales > Pinaceae > Pinus > Pinus taeda. The sequence goes on from APFE030510091.1 coordinate 201,707, forward strand.
GCAAGACTGAAAACTAGCCTAATACATGGTATAGTGCAGTCAATAGTTATTCAAGTACATTATTAACATGCATGAAGGAATTTGAATGATACATACATTTATCTTTTGTTTATTATAGGTCTACCTTTCATCCCTTTCACAACAAGATAAGGGTTATTCAACATTGTTCAGGCCTGTGATGTTTTTGAATGAGGAATGAAGACCAAGGTTTGTTGCGAATAGAAGGGTTGAGATCCTTAAATGAGATTACAGATCATCAAAATATTTCCTTGCTTGTCTTTGCTATATTTGAGTGGGGTTCCAAGACCTTGATCCTTCACTTGATCTTGAATGGAGACGGTAATCCTTGGACCCATATCTCAGACTTGTAATTTCAAGTCTGAAGTTTTTCTTTGGTCAAGGTTTTCTAGTCTAAGATAGTAATGATTGCTTGGAAACTCTTGAACAAGACCTGTAACTTCTAGATCGATACTTGTAACTCCTTGACCAATATTTCTTATGCTTGGAACTTCTGCGATATAGGCCTGGACTAAGACTTCAGTAGTTCTGGTGATTAGACTTTTGATAGACTTACAACAGAACATAACCTTTCTACCTTGCTAACCTTTGACATACCTACAACAAAATAGGACCTCTCTTCCTTTCCAAATACTTCTCTAATATTTGATATACCTTGCCAAAAACTTCACTAACATTTGATAGACCTATAACAAATTGAGCCCTAACAAAATTTTTGACTTGGGTTTATTTTCCTTTAGGTCAGTCCAGAAATTTTAGAGATTATACATTCAATTTATCATCACATCTATGCCAAGGTTTCACAACGTATATATAGTATAAGGTTCTCACTTACACATCGTATAGGGCTCCTTAATTATAGGAGACACCACATACTTTAGTAACAATATTTATAATCTGACCGTCAGTTGTCGAGGAGGGGTTTCTTAATGTACATTGGAGGAATAATGCATAATATATTTAGAATGTTAAGTATTTTAAAATATGTATATTTTGTTCTAAGGTAATTGGATCACTTTAATATTCCTCCTAATATTTGCATTAATATTTATTGACTTATATTAATTTTAATTTATTTGTTAGTGACATACCCTTAATAATTCTTCTTAATTTTGATGTCGATTGGAAGAAAACCAATGATTGGCTTAGGGTATATGATCTTGATTCCTACCCAAGTGTGAATTCAATGATTGGTTTACTATCCTTGGATTTTTCAATTTATTCAACTTATACAAGGTGATATTACAGTGATAATCCCTGCCATGTATTGACAATCGTTGGAGAATAAGGTGATGTATCAACCCCTGGGGTTATAGCCCACTAATGGGGGTTTCCGACTTCAAAAGCAAATAACTCTCAAACCATGAAGAACTGGGAGGCATACCATACATCAATGGAAACATCTCAATGATTATAATCCATCGAGAAGAACTTTGATGAAAAAAATATGAGTTGTCAAGTCAAAATTATCTTGCAAGATTGGGGTAGCCCTTGGTGCTACTTGGATTGACATCAATGACAACCACTGATCAACACTATCTTCCCTATTCAATCTGCAATGCCAGTAGTTAAGTTGTTGTAAGAAACCAAGGAAGAGCCTAGAACCTTGACTAGAAGAATAAATCATCTAGTGGAGCTTCACGAGAACAAAGAGCTGGTGGGGACCAAACTATCAACAAAGGATGAAATCTCTGTTTGAAAAGAAGGCTAAGGACAGACCTCTTGAGCAGGGATATTTAGTTCTCGGGTGGGATGTCAAATGAGAATACAAAGGCAAACATCGGTTGTTTGATCTGCTATGGTTAGGCCCCTTCAAAATTGCAGAAGTAAGGGGAAATAACACTTACATGCTCAAAAACTTGGATTGTGAACTGCTGGAATGGCCTGTAAATGGTCAGTTCCTAAAATTTTATTTTCAAAATAGGAGATATATGTCTTTTGCTCATTGTAGATATCCTGTGTGTGTGTGTGTGTTGAAATTATTATTTAAATTTTCATTTTATTGGCAAAAAATCATTTTTTCACAAAATGATATTTTGTTTAAGAATAACTCCATGCCCAATGGAAGGAAAGGCTACTAGTTTGTAGATCCTCAGCACCTTGCTAGCAAGGAACTGTCCCCAATTGGAGCCAATGTTGTCACTCACTGCATTGTGGGTTTCAATTAGTCAAGGTTTCCCAAGAGCAGTGAAGTTGGAGCCACTGTCCCAAGGAACAGAAGATCTTAGAGCTTGATCAGCCCCCCTCTAGTGCCTAGTTCTCAGAAATGGATTTCCAATGGCATATGAAAGTCCAAAAATGGACTCCTGGAGCAGAAGTTAAAGCATTTTGAATATTACCATGGAAAATACCAACAGATAAAGAAAAATGGTTAAGTATGGGGAAAATCCTGCAAATCGACTATCACCGCAGGCCCGTAGTCACAGCTGCACCACCGAGGAGCTAGAAGAGTCCAACATAGGAAAGGCAAGAAATACAGAGTCAGGTTGACCCCTTTCTCTCCTCCATGTGGTGGGTTCCCGCATCTTGGAAATCCCACAGCCCTGTGATATCGGCCGAATAGTTGGGGTTTGAACTCAATAGATCTCGCGGGGGACCGATCATGCAGTATAATGTAACATCTCTAGGCAAGCATCGAGAAGATTAACACAAGAAAGTCTTACAAAATGGGGGTGGGCGACCCCCCACATCCTACAAGATAGGAGTGTTAACTAATTTCCAAACTTGAAAGAATGTGCCCGGGGGCTGATATTGTGATTTAGTGCAAAAGTCCAAGGAAAGGATAAAATTCGCTAACAAATAAATGCTTGACAAAACAGGGTCATGCATGTCCTTTTCTCTATCCTCAATGGGGCCATGTGGTAGCCTTTGATCAGTCCTCTGAGCTGACACGACAGATGACGTCAACAATGACATGGAAGTAGGGTTGATGACGTGTCAGAGAACAAATGTCACCCGATTTCAACATTTTCATGGGTGAAATGGAGCCATTTCTGGGTGCCACATGTCACCACTCATAGGGTAACACGTGGCAGTGATGACAAAACCCTGTAGACCAAAGATCATTGTGGCTAAGGGGAAAAATCTTAAGACATTGGTACAGAGCGATTGCAATGTGTGGGGCTCCTCCCCGGATGTGATAAATAACTAGGGAGGGGTCTATAAGGACTTCGCGTCTGGACTATCAGCCCACTTCAAAGAAAAGGGTAAGGGATATTCTCCTCTAGAAAGCAATTGTAATATGTAGGCACTCCCCCTTGGATGCGATAGAGTATTACTTCGTGGTCTATATGGACTTCACATCCAGACCATTAACCCACTCCAAGGAAAAGGGTAAAGCAAGGTTTAAAGAACCGATATGTGGATTTGCAATAAAAAAATGAAAGGCCTCCAAACACGAGTCTGAAGGCCTTAGTGCCTAAGGGCTAAGCCCCTGGTTCCAGCCCTCATTCATATAATGAAATCCACATGACGGGTTATGATGAAGCAGGCTAAGGGGAAATAAAAAATGCTTGTTTTCACTTGTTTTAAAGAAAAAATCTTGCACCTACGTGACTATGTTGTTTCCTTGGAATGCATCTCACCTACCAGATCAATGCACTGATAGTGCAGTACAAAGTTTTAATGGGAATATGAGCCGACAACTAAGGACTTTAATGGAGCAGGGTGAAGCAATCAAGAGGTACCCAGGACTCAGGAAGGTTAATGGCTTAGTATAGAGCCTTATCCCTCTACACAACATAGGATTGCAAAAGCAAGCACTTACAGGTGACCCAAATCCCATTTCACAGAACAACACACCCTCGCAGTAAAAGTAGAGGTGATAGGAGCTAACCGAGCAGCACAAAATGCCATACCACAAGCCAACTACAATTTGAAATAGTGGTATGAAGGAGAGGCCCATGGCATTTTTGGGCCACATGTGGAAGAGTTGAATGCTTCTACTGCATCTTTCTATGTGACTTTGGTAATCCATGACCATTTGTTGCATAATTGCATGCTGGATTCCAGGGCCTCACACAACCTCATGCCACTATCAATAATGGAACATTTGGGTTTAGATATCACTAGACCATACAAGGACTTGTACTCCTTTAACTCCAAGAGAGTCAAGTGCTTAGGCATGATAAATGATCTGGTGGTAAACCTGGCTCAGATCTTTATGAAGAGTGTGGTCATGGATATAGTGGTGGCAGACATACGTCCTCAATTTGGAATTCTCTTATCTATATCTTGGGGTTCCAAGGTAGGCGACTCTATCAAGCTAGATCTTACTTATGCCACCATTTCCACTTTTAGAGGTGAGCAAAGAAGGTTGTACAGAGAATTTCGGTTTGTGAAAACCGTGACCCCAACTAAAGGCTCATTGAACTCCCTAGGGCATGGGAAGGATAGTGACATCTCTTGTTTGTTCCTAGAAGAGGATGATACCTTCCTATACGAAACATTAATACACTTGGCAAGGAAGTCAGAGCACTTGCAGGAAAATGAAAACGAAGTATGTAATTTGTAGTTCGATGGAGAAAACTCAAAATATGGGAATAGAGCTGGAATATTGTTGGGATCTCTAGAAGGTAGCATGATACCCCTCTCTTTCAAGCTCGAATTTGAGGTGACCAACAATGTAGTGAAGTACGAAGCATTACTCTTGAGGTTATAAAAGACAATAAATATCAACATTGAATGCCTATTGGTCTACAGAGACTCTAAGTTATTCGTGAAGTAGATTTCAGAACAATGCCAAGCCAAACACCCTAGGAGTTAAAGTCATGACACAGATATTGGCAGGGAAGGTTATGCGGAAGTGCCGCGTGGATGAGGTGCTCGCACTAGCAGTGCGCTATGTAGAAGGGGTCTAGTTCAGCTGGGAAAACTACTTATGTGGAGAGTTCCTTGAGAACTGCCACAAGGCACAGGAGTAGGGAAATATTTTTCACTATGTGTGGCTTCTATTGTCCATAGTACTGGTGGCATGGGAATTGCCTGAAGATAGCTAATTCCCGACGATCGCGCAGGACCTTCCAAAGGCAACAAAATAGGCTTTGTTTTGGGCAACCAGGGATGCACAAAGGATAAGGGACAACAAAATATTCTGGGTGCTCATGGAGATGAACATCAGAATGGGGATTAATCGAAAGCCACGTCATCACCCATAGTCTACAATAGTCTACAGAGATTCCCGTAGTTTAAGGAAAATTTTCACCATGTCTACATCAAGGCACAGAAGGACCCCGTGAAGATGTGGCACAAGTTACCATACCTGGCGACAAACTATCTCATGTTCACGGTCCTTGAGTCATGGTTGCCGGAGTGGTGCACTATAGCTGGCTCCGCAGTGAAAGTAGGGAATTCTTCCATGCAGTAGAAGAAGGAAGAGGTGAAACTGTGGATAACATAGTTGGTAGAGAAATGTAGGAAGGAAGAAGCAGTAGCTAAGGCCCAGGAAGCACGTGACTCTATCAAGTTAGGAGAAGAGCAGCAGAAGACAACAAAAGAAGTGAGCAAAGAACAAAAATTGCCTTCGCCTGAGCCAGAGACTGATACAAAGCAAGGTGGCGCAGACCCATAGACAATGTACACTCAGCTAAAATGCCCATGCCCAAGAGTGTAGGTAGGGCTGCAAAATAAGTCGAAGGCTTCAAATACTTTGTTCGACCCAATCACCCTCACTGAGTGGGATCTACACGACATTGGCGAGATGGTGAGGGACGTCACCACAGAGGCCCTCTAATAGTTTAAGGAGGAACACCAAATGGTGTTGGGCGCTCTCCAGGCACAGATACAGGAGTTGCAGGTGCGCACTCTACAGTTTGGCACTGTGTCAACCAACCTCAGAGTAGGCACGTTCATGATCGAGGAAATGTTGTGTGCCCGAATGACCAAACACCATAGTGCTACCAGATGGAGCACTCGTTACAGAAAATGAGACCAATAGGCTATGCTTAGCGGGCTGAAGGGAATTAGGTTAAATGTGGCTATAATCCCTTAGGAGATTCTCTATGTTTTGCAGGATGGAATCACTGCAGAACGACGAACCAAGGAGGTTCGCACGCTCCAGTTAATTAGTGAACAACGCATCAAAATTGAACAGTTGAGCCTGTAGCAGGATGAGGTAGTGGCACAAAACAAAGAGATCATGTAGGTGGTGGAGGAAGCCTGCCAGATGGTCTGAGATTTGGCCATCCAAGTAGAAGAACCAGTGGAATCACATGTCTGAAAATTAGCAGTAGGGGTGCATGAGGAAAAAGAGGAAATGGCCAGGGTTCAGTTGGAGTTGAAGCTTCAGTTAGCAGAACTGCAATTGAAGGCGCAACTTGAAACTCTACCAGAGGTTAAGGAACAACGTGTCATCACAATTACAACAACAATAACAGAGGTTAACATTGCAGTGATAGACTGCACAAAGTTGTTCGAGCAGTCATTGGAGGTTCTCACCACACTGCAGGAGGAACCGAACATACAACAGTTGGAGACAAAGGCGCGTGAGCTATAGTAGAGATACGATGAAGTAAAAGGGATCGCGGATATGGTTTCCCCTACACAAAGGCTTACGAATATGTAGCAAGCTAAAGTGCTCAAGGATCAAGTGAACGCTACTCGTCATAAGGAAGTAGTTTTGAAGGCATAATTACAGTAGTGGATTGATGAGGTGTAAACCATTATAGCCTCCATTGAAGAAAATCTCGTGCATTTGCAAGCAACGTAGGAAAGGATCCAGGATAAAAATTTAGCCACGATGGTCACTAAATAGTGCGTCGAGGAAGTACAACAGGTAGTCGCTCAGTGCGTTTTCAAGCTTGCAGCAATCGAGTCAGAGTTGGGAGGTCTTCGTGCAAAGATCTCCGCACCAATAAAGTGACTCGGGGCTGAGTCACAATGTTTGTGTTGGGGGCCTGTTGGGCATGGGATCCCCCAAGAGAAGTTTTGGGGCTTAGAGCCTAGATTTTGACCAAACATGAAGGGAATTTGAATTATACATACTGTTATCTTTGCTTGATTACAGGTCAACCTTTCGTCCCTTTCTCAACAACCTAAGGGTTATTCAACGTTGTTAAGGCCTGTGATGTTTTTGAATGAGGAATGAAGACCAAGGCTTGTTGATGAATAGAAGGGATTGGATCCTTAAATGTGATTGAAGATCATCAATATATTTCCTTTCTTGTCTTTGGTATATTTGAGTGGGGTTCTAAGACCTTGATCCTTCACTTAATCTTGAACGGAGTTGATAATCCTTGGACCAAGATCTCAAACTTGTAATTTCAAGTTTGAAACTTTTCTTTGGTCAAGGTTTTGTAGTCTGAGACAGTAATTATTGATTGGAAACTCTTGGCCAAGACTTGTAACTTATAAATCGTGACTTGTAACTCCTTGACCAATATTTTTGATGCTTGGAACTTTTGTGATATAGGCCTTATTCAATCACATGTACATAGCACCACCTAGACAAGGTGTACACAATGGCACATGTACACTCCACCACTTATACAATGTGTACGCAATACCACATGTACCTAGTACCACTTTCACAACTTGTATGCAACACCACATGTACACAACACCACCTACACACAGCGTCACTTGTACAACATGTACACAACAACACATGCACATAACACCACTTGTACAATCATGCACACCACACCATATGTACATAGCACCACATGTACATATCACTGCATATCCAAAACGAGCAGAGCACCATATGCATACAAAACTTCATATCCATCATGCACATGGTACAATATGTACACAACACTGTATATCCAACATGTACATAACACCATATATACCCAACAATGAATATGCAACACTCATACAACATTATCTGTACTAACACCCTATACATAATATTGGATAAATAAAATGTACACACGCTACATATGCAAAATACTTCATGTGCGCAATCTTCACAGATGCAACATGTACAACATATACAACACATGAACAATAGTAATGCCACACGTCGAAAACCACACTGTACCTACCAAGAAACCTTGCTTCCAATGTCTTATCCATGCTTATCCTAACATGTCACAGACACACTGCTTTCATTTCGCTCATGTATCCCTTGGCATAACCTATCCATAACATAGACATATATAATCACATAATATCAACTCATAACCACATGATACTGAACTCATATATTTGTCAAGATACTTTTCCCAATCGATTCCTCGTAATACTAGGGACCTCGTCATGTCGTTCTCTTACATAGGCAATAATTTCTACACCAAAATGATCCTTGACAACCCTGTCAAACAATGACATAGATACATACATACATACATATATAATCATTAGCATAAAACAATCATGATCCTGTCAGGCAATGACATACATACACACATAAATGTATACTTTATTGTTCCCAATTTAGTCAAGCCATCTAACATCTTAGGTCCATTTACTTTACCTTTTCTAGTCACTTTACCTTTCCTCTTTCCAAACCAATTTCCAAGACTCCAAAAATAAAAGGAAAGAACAAGAAAAGAACAAGGGAAAACCATGAAAACCAATAACAACATGACTCCACAAACAAAGTGGCATGATCATACACTAGAAATAGAAAAAATTGCAAATCAAGGTCAACAAAAGTCAGAAAAGACCAAAAGCACAAGGCTAGCAACAAACACCATGACTCAATCCCCATGGTTCCCAAGGAAATCTCAACCTGAGCTTTCTTCAATATTTCATGGCAATCCCTCTTTCCATGTAGCTCCCTACATCATGTTGTCATTAACACATAAATGTTAGTGCATAAATAACATAACAAATCTTCCTGCAACTAGAGACTTGTTAACATACATGTTCATGACTATAGAACATATCCACATAATGTCAAACAAAATCAAGGCTAAAAAGACTCCCTGTATGCAAGGCACATATTCATTTGGAATTAGTGTTTCCAAACATAGCCAAAGGAATTCTTGTCCAATTCCTTTATTTTACCCTTTTTACCTTACTGCATCGAGGCTTACTATGTACTGTCACATCACCCAACAATTAGTTATATAAACACACCAAGTTTTACCTTGTCACCCTAATACCTAACATGTTACCCTACAACTTCTCACATATGTCAACCACATGTTCCAAATATCAAGAAATCATATCTATCAATTGAAATCAACCTTTACCAAGACTAAAAAACATCTCATAATCCATAGTCAACTCATAGTCATTAGACATAATGCTACAACTATCGCCTACTACACTCAAGTACCTATCAATTGTCTCAACACATATGTATTAGTACAATAATATTAAAAAAAGATCATTGCAACACATACTCATATTATGCAATTCATCAGACATTCAACCAACTTGTAATGATACCATGTTAAATGAATAAACTAGATGACATAATAGGACCATATAGACGACATAATCAAGCACCAAATATATGACATAAGCGAATTCATACCTTAGTGTATTTCAGGGGAGGTTATCTTGTCTATACAATCATTCTAGGTTATCACCATACAACTTCACAACATATCAACTCAAACCTAAATCATGATATCCATAGCACTAACTAACTAAAATTTTCACATCATAAGCTCATAAGAATTTGTTGTTCATGCATAAAAATCACATATGTACAATCAGTATATATTAGTACGACACCATATCACAAACATGTCGGCTCATACATGAATATCACAACCATATCCATATGCATATGTTAAACCAGGTTAACACAATACATATAATATCAAACTATTCAATTCAATGAACATAACCATCATGCATATGACCAATCCAAAAGACAACATCAATATCTCAATGAAATAACCCGAATTATCAAGTTAACTAACATATAACATGCTCATCAACAACATATGACCTAATCATCAAGCTTATCATCTAACAACAAGTTAACCTATAGCATACTCATAAACAACATATAACAAGGACATCAAGTTATCAAACATAAAACAAAATAACGATGCATACAACCACAAGTACAAATATCCTTGACTATCTGACAAATGCATATAACTACATTGATCAACTAACATCTATCATGAATGTAACCATAAAATCAAAAGACATCTACATAAACCTAATGTATATACACCTAATTAATATAAAGATACTTAAATTACATACATGCATGCCAAACATACCATACTTGCATGGAAATCTACTCTTACCCAAAAATATAATGCTACAACCTCACTTTGATAGTCTTCATCTCCTTCTCTATCTCGGCCAACACATTAGCATCATAAAAACCAATATCATCATGATGACCTAAATTGCATACAATGACTTCGCAAGGCATATTTGACCTATTATTCATGCATAACTATAACCAATACAATACATGCATAACAACTATATAATCAACCATACACACATGAATACATACTCCACGACAATACCTTCAACCTTCACATGGCGACATCACCACAATCGTTATCAACACCATGCTAATTAAACAAGAACATGGAATACATGCATAAGGGACACATATGCAACCAACATGAAAGCATTATCAACACACAGCCCAAGGATACCACAACCATGGTCTGATACCACTCTGTAATACCCTCCTCCCACATCTACCCAAGCAACCAGCCAACTGGGGTAAACATGCGACAGGAGGCCACTATGATATGATTCAACCTCCTAAGTCACATTTAGGAAGTGGAACCAACGAAAACACACCATAAATACATCCAACATCATCAACAAAACCCTCAGATAGAAAGTCACTGACTCAGATAGCCTATCCCTAGGTCCCACTATTGTTTTAGGTCTCTTAGGCCATAGTCACCATCATGCTATGGGCAAGCGGGGAATTAGGAACCTAAATTTTCTCTCACCAAAATTTAGGTTAGTGTTGTGTCGAAAACCCCAGGATTTAACCCACCTTTTCAGGCTCAGAGCTCAAGACACTGCCCAGAACTAATCTATCTCTTCAAATCAGTAAAGTAACAGAGAAATGAAAGTACTAAAGAAAATACTTGTTTAAGACCTTGACTGGATCCCTACTAGCAATAATAGGCATTTTGTCAAACATATCATTGACATGTAACCTGCAGGTTTAAAAAGCATAATTAAGTGTAGGGATCTCATACTTATTGGAGAATCCCTATGAACCTATGAATCATTTGTTGAATTATCATCTATTAGTTCATAGACACATTATCCATTCACATACAAGTAAAAAAGTGTTAAAATCCACACATAACTCCTGTCATAAAACATATACATAAGCAGCATAATAGGGACATAATATCAATGAAATCAAAACCATATAAACCACATATAATCCAGCTTAATTCTCATAGAAATAGAACTAGACATCACCCTTCATTATTGATACAAAATCCAAACCCGGGATGGGACTTCCACATTCCACCCGACCGTACAATGGCTGAGCCAAACATCTCTTTAGTCATTCACCCTCGTGCCATATTCCAACAGTGAATGTGGGATCTCCTAGTACACATCAACCAAAAACCTTCCAAGGCTTCCAGAGGCCATCCACCTCAACTCATCAAAAATTGATTCCACCTCACAGTTTGACATCACAAAACCATCATGAGATCGGTCACTACCCAAGCCTTTCAAGGCTCCAAAGCATTTGTCCAATCAAGATTCCACGAATAGTAATTCAACCCACATCTTTTACTGGGCTCTAGAGAGTTTGTCCAACCAAGGCTCCAGGACTAGTAACTCAACCCACCAAGGGCTTCAGAGCGTTTTTCCAACCAAGGCTCCAAGACTAGTAACTAAACCCAAGCTAAGGGAAATGGCAACCAATTAAATATAATTCAATTAAACCCACAATCACCATGGCTATCCAGTAAGTTGCAAGGCTAGGCAATCCATCGTCAATCCTGGTCATCCTCCATGCCAATAACTGATCATAACCAAGACACCACATCCATGTGCCATGCATACCAAAAATAGTGAGGAAAACATACATGTAACTCGATACCTGCAAGCACATGCCATTGTAGTTGTTGACCTTGATGCCTCTTACACTTTCCTACTCTCCCTTTTCCTTCTTGATCCAAGAATCCAAGTATGCCACCCCTCCAAGGGTGCTCCAAGAGAACTCTAAGTCTCCAAGAGTATGAGAGAGAGAATAATGAGAGATCTCCAAAACTAAACTAACTAAGTCCTGCCCACAGGTCCTTGGAAGCCATTTTATTAATGAGGTCTCTATTTTATTAATTTTCCATTATTTTCCTTCATTTTCCTCCTCACATGCAACCTGTTACCTTCCACCTTCTTTTTCTCCTAATTTCCATTATTTTCTTAAATAAATGTCCCAAAATGCCTTTTTACCTTTTCATGGCTTAAGCCTTTCACCTTTCCATGGCTTAGCCATTGCCTTTGCTAATTTCCTTGGCCATAAACAACCAAATGAACACCCACTAGGATTTCATGCCCACCATTCAATTTGGAATACGTGCTCCATCACTGTGGCCTTATATAATTTTACATGTAATTTAAACCATAGTTGCTACATTCAAACAAATTTCTTTAACTATGGACTCTTAAATAGAAACACTTAACCCACAACTAAAGCCCTAAACCTATAAATTTAAACCATTATTTAATTAAATTAAATTAAATTTAACCTAACCTTTTTAACTATTATAATAAATTTAACTAAAAAAAATATAAGGTATATTCATTACATTAACAAGTTGGATAATTGCATAGCATCATAGTCCCCACCTCTTTGGTAATTATCCGTTTATGAACATGTCTCTTTTAGACCAAGTTTGTTGAGATTTGATTTTTGAAACATTTTTTTTATGGAAATAATGCTTTAAATTTAGTTTGAAATTCGGTGCTTAACACAACTCACTTGGTAGCTCTCAACCTTCCTTGGTCAGTACTCGCTGTAGAAAAAAAAGTATGTGCATTTGCACATCTTGAATCAAACATTTAATGTCTCAATATGCATAGAAAGTTGTGCTTCCCAAATTCATTGTATGTAGCCAAAATAGGCATCTCTAAGTGCTCCAGTGGTTGTAACCCTCTTTTGTAGTTTCATTGGCCCTTGTCTTGCTCTTCCTTTTGATTTACTCCTCATAGGGACAAAGATCCCCAAGCCACTGCTAAAAAATGATCTTACATTTACTGTATTATTGGTCCATGGGCTTAGGTATCCCTCTAAGGTGCTTGTGTCTTACTTATTGGAAACCTTTCAAAGGACCTTGGTGGTGACCTAAGACTCTATTCCTTAATCAATTACCTTGATTAAGCTACAAAACCAATGGTTGGTATGGTCCAGTGTAGGTGGTGTCCCTCTATGATGTCTGCCCCTACATCAACAATCAGGGGATTTTCACACTCACAGTTTCCTTTGCTAGAATCTTACACCAATTTTCATGTGATTTCATTGCTCTTTTTATACACACTTCCCCCGCATCCTTTTTTCCTTTTGTAGCTCCATTTCTTTGGAGATTTAAGAAGACAAGTTTCAATCCAAAACTATTACTAGGGAGCGAATTAGTACCGGCTAGGGTATGTTATTAGACTCTACTATGGAAATCATGTATGATATAGGATTTGTCATCTCTACTTCGAAAACAAGGGTTCAATAACTAATAGAATTAAGGGGCTTGAAGGTGGCAGTGACATTATTCTTTTTAAGAACACGAACAATCTTATCCATGGCTTCAAGGATAAATGGAAGAAGAACATTTGAATATTGTTCATCCCAAGGTTTCTTAATTGAAGAGTCTTTACTCGATTTCATGAAATTATTTTTTATGGTAAATATGAATTCATTTTTTTTTAAACCTTGAAAAATAAAATTATAAATAAATCATAATTTTGTCATAACACGACTCCACAAACAAAGTGGCATGAGCATGCACTAGACATAGAAAAATCGCAAATCAAGATCAACAAGTCACAAAAGAAAAAAATCACAAGACTATCTGTTGAACTGGTAAATCCCCTTTGCGGACAGAGGCAATCCCACTAGCCCAACACGGGTCTAGCAACAATCACACAACGCTAACAGGCAAGTTCCTAATTGCACAAATCAGAGATCGATCATGATGGTCTACCTGGATTCCAATGCTAGTAGTTGTAGAAGAATCATCGCTCCCGTTCCTATGCTCCGGTTGGTCACAATCCCCACGATCCTCGTGAATGGACACCTGCACATGCAAAGAACGATACAAACACAAGCATAAAATCCAGTATATGCAATTATATATCGGTCAGAAAAGATATAACTCAATTACCATGATAAAGACACATGAGTGGAACCATAATGATAGTCGTCTATTAATGAGTAAAAACAGAGAAAGATTACAACCAAAGGTTCTGACGTTGAACCTCCTCTGATTGGGCAAGCAGCTAAATACGCCTTGCAAAGTGACCTCTTCTCTCTCAGAATTTTGGCAGCATAACCTCTCTATACTTCTCAATTCTCACTATCATTCCAGCATTACTTCAGCACTCACAATGACTCTAGCAAAACTAGTTGGTCTAATGCAGGAGGACAGCATTTATAGATGGAGGAGGAAGGAGTATGCATTGTATCAGGACGCCTATTGAAGATTAGCATTATCCCTGAATAGCCACTGAACTTAGTTGTCATGGATAAAAAGATGACACTCGACCACTTCCATGAGGATTTTTCCCTCAGGGAACTCCATGAACAGAGAGTAAAAAACATATGAGTGCGCGCTAGCTAAAAATCATAACCAAATTTAGGTGGCGCGGGCTTTGCTCTATGACAGAGCGTCAATGGGCGTGCCCCCTTTTGAGGAACTGAGTCATTGGCGCGGGTAAGACACTGTGGACCCGTGCTAATGGAAAAAGGGCATTTTTTAAGGATAATTTGCGAAAGGTGTCTTCAGGGAATATGAAGTTCATACTCAGGGGAATACAATGCAAGTGTTTTTAGGTTGTGTCACTAGTCACAGGTCCATAAAAGTGTCCTCCAATGTATGAAAACAAGGGTAACAGGGACGGTGACCAACGGTGACAAATTACTGTGTAATAGATGCCCCTTAAAGCATGAGGCCCGAGAGAGAGAGAGGGGTGAAATGCTTTACAAGAACATATATAGCTGCTACCGAGAACCTGCATTGAGAGATACAATTTGATAGTTCAAATACATGATGTATGTGGCATGGTCGCAGCCATCCATAAGAGAGTACATGATGATCAAGATCCGTAGTATGGACATAGCCATCTGGTTAGGATCAATGAATTGACTCAGGTATGGTCGTAGCCATCCAGTGAATGAGTCATGTATTAAAAATCACGCCTGGATTACAACAGATACAATCCAGGGTCTTGCACTCCACCTCGACCCGAACATAAGTACAAGTTCAAGAATGTGAACATGTGAGCTGAAGTCGAACATGCATGAACATCGTCTGATTACCAGCCAATGATGAAAGCTGTTAACAAACGCGAGAGGGTACCACCAATATGACAATGGCCCTCAGGTACTATAGGTACAAATCTACGGCGTGTGAAAAATGAGCCGATGTCGAACCCGTAGAGTCATCTGATCGCAGGCAATGAGAAACTCGCGAAACATGAAGAACCTGCCATTGAGGCATGCAGGCTCCAAGGTACCGGAAGGGAGTCTCTAGGTCACTTTCCTGGATAATGAGTTGAAGTCGACAGGAAGTGATCTTCGTCAAAGGTGGGCCATAATGTTTCCCACATCATCGACACAAGACGGGAAGAGACAATGTTGCGAATTTAAGATTTATGAACTATCAGACAGAGGTAGTTTCTTTCAGAGGTCAACTTCTCTTGAACATATCAGCAGCACGACAGTGGAGTTGGCAGTATTTGACATCAATGGATCAGAGGTCATGATGATGAGGCAATGAGCAGATGAGAGGTCAAATAGGATTACCCAAACCCACGGAGGCAAGTGAGAAACAAGATGAGATATCCCCACCCTGAGACGAAAGCAGAGAAGTGCCATGTTCAAGAGTGACATACTGCCGACACGACAATAATTATGGTTCCCAAAATTTTCTTTTTTCCCCCACCATTTCTGGCGCGTACCCCAATTATTTTTAACAAGCTTGATGGGGATAGCATATGCTTGTGGTATAAGTTCGACCTTCGGTCGAATCCAACCTAGTAACAGTTTAACGAGCCCTAGGGAGGAGAAGCTCGAGTCTCGTCATAATAACGAGTCCAATGTCGTCAGGGTTTAACGAGCCCTAGGGAGGAGAAGCTCGAGTCTCGTCATAATAACGAGTCCAATGTCGTCAGGGTTTAACGAGTCCGACACAGGTAAAACTCGGAGTCTTTTTCATGTTTAGAGAGTTTGAAAAAGACACAGAAAAGGAAACTCCAGAGGTGTCCTTTTTCGTAAAGTTGTGTCTCTCGGGCCCGAAAAAGTATAAAATGATGCCCGAAAGAACCGCCCGATCATTACGACCGAGGCCTACTTTTCATGAATAGTGATTTCGACCTGAAAAAGTAGAAAAGCGATCAAAACCATGTCGTTTCGTAACCATTAACAAGTTTGAAACGACAAAAAACCGGTAATCCTTTTATATTTTAACGGTCGATAAAAGAACTTAAAACGACCACCCTTTAGTATCGTTTAACGAGCCAAGAGGGATAACTCAGCGATCTTTTCCTCTTTAAAAGGTCAGGAAAAGAGCTGAAAGTAGACCATAAGTAACATTTTCTCATGTTTTACGGAGCTTGAAAAAGTTAAAAAGAAGCTCGTTTGAGTTGCACCAAACCCTGTCATCATTCAAAAAATAGCGTAAAACCCATTTCGACATGAAAATATCCTAAAAATACTCAAAAATATCATTTCTAATGTATTTTTAGGTCAAAATAGTGTTATAAATAGTAAAATAGTAAAATAGTAAAAAATAAATTTACTTTTCACTTTTTACCTTGTGAGTTCACTGTTGGAGGGTTTTTAGTGCAAAGTTCAGCTGCTGATTGCGATCGATCCAGGAGACCATTCGAGCCGCCGTCTGCAACAGGTAAGAGGCCTCATCTCTAGCTCTGTTTTCATTCCATTTTTCAAGTTTTTTGTCCATATTTCAGCTCCCTGCAAAGGGATTTGCAAATTTTTAGGGCTGCGCCATTGGCGCGGGTTTCCAGCATGGGACCACGCCAATGGTGATTTTTCCCTATAGGGGTCGCGCCATTAACGCGATTGTTTTAGAAACAGTCGCGCCAACTGCGCGATCCCATTTTTCACCAAATTGGACCGTTAAATTTGCAAATTTCTTTCAATTTATGTTTCAATAATGATCTAACAATTGAAATTTTACCTTTGGTTGCAGGATTTCGCTAAAAATGGTTCTAGAATGGAAGGAACGAGAGCATAATGAAGTTTATGCCCTGGCATTGGAGGACGATGACTGCATGAATGCCCTAAGAGACTGCGGATTGAAAAAATTCTTCCATACTTCATACCTACGCGCACAACCTGAGCTACTACGCTTCATAGTAGATGCTTGGGATGTGGAGGATCAGGTATTTCGCTTGAAGGATCAGACATTGGAGTTAGATGTTTCCGATGTCTATTTCATTACTGGGTTATCACGGCGAGGTGCACGTCCTATTTTGACAAGCAGTCGACCTTCTGGGGAGAAGATCGAGGAGGTGAAGGAAAGAGTGTGTCCTGGGGCACGGTTTGGTACAAACAGCAGGAAGGTAGATATCAACACGGTGCCCAGCTTGATTCTGTGAGTCATTTTGTTTACCATTACCCAGGAAGCTGGGAAACAGGCGCCCCATGAGGCCAGCAAAAATCATTTCCTGTTGGCCACTGAGTGTCTCCATCCGACATTGTTTGATTGGGCCACGGCGATGACGACCAACATTAAACGGCAGCTTACCAAGTGTAAGCAAGATGGAAACAAATAGTTTGGATATGGGTCAATCCTTGTGACTTTCTTTCTAGAGCGACTGCCGATCTTCCCGGTACCCGGGGGAATAGTAGCAGATCCAGTGTTGAGGGAACCGAGGTTGCATCGATGGGCAGAGCTTATGCTCAGAGGAGGAGGGGGCCAACAGATGTCATGGAAGCCCGAGTTCTTTATCTGGCTCCGACACCAGATGATCGTCATTGAGGACTGGCCCTATGCGGGCATGGATTTCACCGGAGATCCCGATCTCCCTCTGCCTGACGGAGAGGACTGGGATGAGGAGCTGGGTAAGAACTCTTTGTTTTTAATGTTTTTTATGTATTTAAGTTTTTTTGTTAATACATGCCTATTTCTTACAGCGTCTATATATGTGTACAGATGTTGGTACAGAGCGACCAGCTGACTTGCCCCACAATGTGCGCAGGGCACAACCTGCAGTGGATCCTCAGATAGAGGGTGAGGATGATCTCATACAGAACCTCGAGGCACTTACTCGAGGTATTCCAGACTACGGCAGATTGGCAGATGTACCTAGAGCTTATCAGAGGCACACGGTGGGAGTGTCTACTCATGTCCATCGTCTATTGAGATGTTTGGTGCGAGCGGTGACATGCTATCATGAGCATAACCGTGTTTAGACGCCTAGGTTTCATTTTTGCATATTTTTTGAGGAGTACGCTATCAGCGGCTGTATAGACTTTGGACATGTATTATTTTTTGTAACACGCGGGGCGCGAACATTTTGACTCACACATATATATACAT
>APFE030510092.1:9554-33151 GCA_000404065.3 Pinus taeda
AATATTTATGAAAATTCAATACACATCAATCAACTTTATGAAATAACATCAATAAATAATAATAATAACTTTTTAAAGATATTATCCTTAAGTAACATAAAAAAAATCTTGATATTTAATTAATACCTTTATAATATTTAATTATGCATACAAATAACATCTAGAGATTTTAATTCATTGAAAAGTAGTATCATTGTCTCCATCTGAACACCAAGAAACATTCATTCGTTAAATTTTTGCCTTTCTATGGAATTGGTGACCAACCAAAAATTCGTTAGGTCAGAATATTTTATATTGTAAGGTTATCGTTGGTGGATGATATTAGCAATAATTATATTATTAAATAAATATCTATCCATTTTATGTTACTTAAAAAAGTTCAGTTTATTTTAAATTCTAATAAATATTGAATCAATATTATAAAAGCGATGCTCATTCCTAAATTTTTACAACTTTAACAAAAATAAACTCGTGAGATAATTGAATTTTTATATTAAAAAATGGTATTTTATAAAATTATAAAATTATATTATTTAATAATTCAAAGTGTAAATTTTTATTTATTTTTAAAAAAAAAAAATTTAATATAGAATTAATTTTTTTATTTTTAAATTCTACAATTATTATATTTATTTTATTTTAAATATAAAATTTTTTATAAATTTGCAAAAGGTGACATTTAAAGTGCATATTACTAAAATGTGTTCAATTCTGGGTTTTTAGTTTTTTCCAAAATCCAAAAGTGTGGTTTTTTAGTAGGCAAAGACTAATAAAAGTATATTTTATTTGTGGTTATATTATTTTATTATTTAGGTGTTTATCTTAGTTAAGAAAGGTAAGTATAGTGTCATTTCTTTTAAGTATTTATTATATTAACATATTTTTATATAAGGTTTTATTATATTTAAAATAAATAATTTTGAATTAAATAGGGATAAAAACACTTTTCAATTTAGAAACTTCAACATTACAATTTTGGAGGTAAAAATGACATTTTAAGCTAAATGTGGGAGTTATTTAGAAACATTAAAAAAAATGAACACAACGTTTATTTTAATTAAAAAAAATCAGCTTTCCAAATATACCATGTTACATATAACTTGTAATCTTTCTATATTTTCTCAGTTCTCTAAATTGATAAGTGATGCACACCAAGGCTCTCCGTGAGATGAGGTTGACTCAAAAACACAACATATAAATACTCAAAAACAAACTAGATCTTATATTATTTTTTGTCGATATGATTTCTAAAACCTTGAGGCTATTTTTACATCAAACTCTGTTGATTAATTAGTGAGCGTATTGCTTTTAGGATTGATCATCAACAACTATTAAAATATTATTTGGTCACAATTGACCATTAGAAAATTATTGGCTAAGATATATCTAGTCTAGTATGCTTGCTTCACTTAATTCAACTTCAAAGAGAGTTTCACTAGGTACACATGTTTTCCTTTAAGGAAGCACATCTCTCATACATATTTCCCTTCATGTAAGGTGTGTATACATTCTAAAAAATTGCAAAATTTAAAATTTGCATTAATTGTGCACTCCAATGCAGGAATTATGGGTTTTTTACCATTGTAAGACCCTACTTTCCATTTCCAATGAACTTCACTAAATTCTAAGAATATAAACAATGTTCATATGTTGGATAAGAGACCATTAACCATTATGATGCCCTTCTACTAAAACATTGATTGAGATTCAAGCTTTGTAATCTTATAATTACTATTTGCATAAGAGGCAGGTTGCTAAGTAGCAACACTGCATATTACACTTGTTATTTATAAATTATTTTGGATATCGAATTATAATCGCTCATCTATATGTGTAGGGGTAATAACTCCATTTTGATCTATGGGACTATTATAATTAATTGTATGGTTATGGTTTGTATCAAGATTTATATGTTGTTGTCACTATGAATCAAATTAGACAAATCAAATTAATATGTAATTATTGTTTTATTAATTAAAAATCTTAAGTCATTGAGGAATGTGAATGACTATAATACCATTAGTGGGATCTAGTGATGGGTTTACATAAATTAGTTGTGCTCGTAGTTGTTGGGAAACATAGACTATGATACCAATGATGGGAGCTAGTGATGGGGTTACAGAAATTGGTTGTGCCTATAATTGCCACAAAAATCCCACCAAAACTTTTTGCTCAAGATTTGAACTTGAAATTCTTGTCTCACCTTTCCAACAAGGCCATAACTCATTGACTCAAGAGCTTGATAGTCGAAGCAACTACTTTTCACAATTATTGAAGCTCCCTTATACTTTAATGGATAGTTAGCAAGTACCCATCTCAAATTTTGGGAGTTGACCCACGAGTGGTATGGGGGAATGGTCAAAATGATGTGAATTAACCATCCACGAATGCATTTATCCATACATAGAGAGCAAGGTGTGCACAAGTGTTAGGAGTAGTGAATTTGTTAGTAGAATGTTTTCATTCTCGAGTGGAATGTTTGTTATGACATTATTGGTGAATAGAACTTGACATGGGCGCCCAAATATGACCACAAAAGTCCCAGTTGTGGTGGGTTTGGGGCCCACCAAAACCATTTTTTTCTTGCTAAACACTTGTGTAAGAGCTCTGGAACCTAGCTAAGTTATGGAGGTCACAATTTGATGTGTGTTGGATGAGCATGACAAGTAAAAGGTAAGGAAATCAGTGAGGAGTCGTAGCATAGTGAAGGGATTTACATAATTGTTTTGCCAACTACTTGAGAGGATCTGGAAATCATGGAGGCCCCATACTCAATAGGGAAGATGATTTTTCTAATTGTTCACACCTATGAAGGAGAGTTGACGATTTCTCATTGTGGTATCATGGTCTAACTAGTAGGTGGTTATTGGTAGAAATTTTATTGAGTAGTTGGGTCTATGGTTAGATGGAAAATGCCCATTCAGATGATAGTTCTAAGCTTCAAATAAATTTCTTCACTCTTCTTATGAAATTCATGTAAATACATCAACAAATGTTCCCATGCTAAAAAAAATCAAATTAATCCTTCTTTTAATCACAAGTATTGATCAAATGTCTATAATTAAAGATGTTATCATGTTCTTGTCATCTCCTCTAGATCAATCGATGGAATTTTCATTAATAACTTCCTTGCATCTCTAAATCCATGTTTAAACCAATTTTATATCCTCACATTTACTAAATATGATGATAAATTTACTATACTACTTGCTAATTTCCATGTATTAGGATTAACGAGAAGTGGAAGATTTAAAGAAACATGGTGTGTTGTTTTTTATTCTACTCCCATAAATGTTTCATAATAACAAGTATTGGGTAAACTAAGACAACCAAACTTAGAGAGATGAAGGGAAGTTTTTGTACATGTTTAATTAAAGTGAATGGATTTTTGTGTACATTTTACGTAGCAACTATTTATTCCTATTAATACAGGGGAATAATAATGCAAATATTGTCTGATTGCATTTTTATTGATAGTCACATTATAGTTTATTGCAATTAAATAAAAACGAGAGGATGGATAGCCCCCCAATTTATGAAACATAACATAAATTCCTATAATCCATCCATGAGAATAAGAATCTCAACCAAGGGAACAATGTATGTAATTCTGAAACATTCTACAAGTAGGTATGGGCACAATTTATGCAATTACAATGCATGGAATTGTTTTCTTATTGAATATATTTAATCATATCCTATTTGTTGTTGTAAATAGAAAACAAAATATGAAGATTCCTTGAATATTTACATCCTTTCTGCTTAATTTGAATTGGAATTTAAAAAATAGGTTTTGCATTAAGCAAATTCATCTTAATATTAATAATAATATTTTACATTAAATATTAATGTTAATATTAATATTAATGGTATTAATAATAATAACATTAATATTAAAAACAATAATAATAATAATAATGTAATAACTTGATATTGCAATGTCACAAAGAATCCCTCGTATGGAATGTGATGAACATTGGTCTACATCACATTCTCGTGAACATATGCCCACATAAAATTTGACCATAGACAATATAGTCAACCATGTTCACCCAAAAATAGCAATGGTCCACCATATTGAACATTGTCAACAATGGTCAATCATGGGAAACATAGTTGATATATTTCCTATAGTTGACCACTTAACCATGGTTATTTATGGTCAACCATATTAATAATGTTAGTAATAATAAAATTATTATCAATAATATTAAAGTTAACTATTTTTTAATGTTAGTCAAAGGAGCTTAACTCAAGTGGTATAACACACGTTTCGTGTCCCCAACTGTATGGGTTCAAGTCTCTAGAGACATGTTATTAAGTCAATCCTTGTGGAATTTATGAAATTATTGTTTTACATGGTGAAATAGTGGAAGTCATTTAAACAAAGTTATTGATTTCATCAAAGTAGAATGTACTCATTCATGTTTAGAAAAAAATTATACTTTAGTGTTATTAATAATATTAATTTTTACCATGTAAATAATAATATTAATACTAACGATATTAACAAAGAAACCTAATGTGATGTGTCACAATGTGACAAACATTGACCTACATCACATTGTGATGAATAAATCCCCACTTTGAATTTGACCATAAACAATATAGTCAAACATGGTCAACCACTGCCAACAATGGTTGACCATATTGAACATTGTCAACCATGGTTAACAATGCTCAATCATGAGAAAACATTTTTGATGTATTTCCCATGGTTGACCACTTGATCGTGTTTTGCGATGGTGGAATGGACAAATTATTAATTATTACAAATACATTACAATACTAGCACAACCAAATAAATTAAATGCCTCGTAAAGCCGATATGCATCATTCCATAATAATCATCAAAACACCTCGCGGAGGTTGGAGCAAGAGGGGTAATCATTAACCTCGAAGAAAAACCAGAAGTAAAGTGTGTATGGGGTCTTGGCATTGCGACAAATAATCAAGCGGAAGCCCTTTCTCTTTGGTAGGGTATGAAAATTAGTTTGGCCATTGGTATCAAAATATTGTCTATAGTTGGCAACTCCATGATGATTATCCAAAAATGTGTAAATCTCCTCAAGAATGCCAATCTCCTCGATGATGGAACCTCCTCAACCATGGCAATGATTATTTATTTGTTAAAAAATATTGATAAGGTATACGTGTTTCACATTTTGCGTGCCAATAACCATATGGCAGATGGTCAGACGAACGCGGGGGTGATGTTAGAACAAGGTAGCCTATGTATAAATCAAAACAATTCCTCATGTCACATCCCTTGAGAAGTTGCAATAGGTCGGTACTATACTGAGGAGGAACGGGTCGTCAGATAATTAAGTTGGTAGTTAAGATGGCTAGCTCCTTGAGGTCCTTTCGTAGTGCTATGGAAGCAGGGTTGGTAGGTTGTGAGTTAAGGCACAGGTGTGGTGTCGTTGGAATGCATATCATGTACAAGGACAAGTGGGCATCGAGGTTTCAGTTTCTCAACGGGATATGTAATATATCTATACCACCCAAGGAAGAAGGTACCATTGCATTACAATCCTGGTTATTTCTGGCGGTGGAAAATATGGAGGGAATTTGCATTGACAAGACTCTGAATCGTCTTGCATTTATGAAGGATAATATCAGGAGGAATGTTGGGTTTGAACAAGCTATTATATATTTTAGCTAGCTCTAGCCAGTTAATCAAAATATTGTTATTGTTCAAAGGCGTATTGCTGCAAAGATGGCCTTCGTGCATAATGGCAGTGGGAGAGGTTTAGGGTTCGGTAGCTCGGGGTCTGGTCATGGAAGAAGTGGAAGCGTTGAGAACTTGGTGCAGAATTCCTGTAAACAAGTTATAAAGGATATCGTTAAGGAAATTAACGAAAATATGGTTGTTATCTATGCTCAATTATGTAGATTGGGTAAAGATTTGGAATTATTGCAAAAGACTATGGAAGACATGTGTATAGATGTGTTGAGTGTTCAGCAGAAGGTCGACAACATCAAAATTAAGGTGGAAACTATGACTGTCGGGGTCTTAAAGGAAGTTTTCGGGTTTGGGGAAGCTATGGTCATCAACGTTGTTGGTGCTAAGGTTGTTGTTGTTGTGCGGGTCCTGGATGAAGAAGAGGATGTCGTGGAGGAATTGACCACTTTTCTAGATGAACCTGCGAGTGAAGAAGTCGAGCCTAGTAGCACATGAAATAATTTGTTTTAATCTTATATATATGTTATGTCGATGTATAGAATATAGTGGTGTTTTCTGGAGAGTCTACAATTATAGTTATGCTATAAGACTATATGTAAATAATGTCGGTAGCAAGAAGGTCCCTATCCAATCTAAATCAATGAAAATTAGAGAAAGCACAATCTTGAATTTTGTACGGGACCTAGCCCTTTACCAATCTATATAATGAAAATGCTACCCAATTCTTTTTTTTTTAAATAATCATCAAAACACTTCATAATTCATCTGACGTTGCTAAAAAACAACATAAAAGTAACTAAATTATAACTTTATTTTAAATTATTATTATTATTGTTAGTTAATATGTGTGTGTGTGTGTGTTAAATATATATACATCTAAAAAAATATCAAACAATATTTTTAACTATGGAGATTTACCCAGACTTTACCGTGGAGTTTTTTAATCTCTAAACAATCTTTGTTACAATATTATCGTAATACTATGGCTTATCAATACTACATGCCCAAAATATCATAACTCATTTCAAATGACACTTGTTAATATGACATTTTTTTAACCAACCAAATTATTTAAAAGGGAAAAAAGGGCTAACTACTTTGGAGATAAATCTCAATCTTTGATTTGTGTATACTACTATGAATATTCTAGAATATTCAATGGAGGTTAAATTCCAAGCACCCACCTAATAATTATTGATAAATAAATTAAAATTATGGAAGCCCTATTCCAAAATATGCACACCTATCGGCATAACAAGAAATATATATGTACACAGCCGTATAAAATAGCAATTTCCCGTAAAGGTGCAAATATACACCAAAAGGTATAGAAAATTGTGAACACCGTGGGCATTCTTGGAATTACTGCAATCAAAATCCTTCAAAACAACTTTTAGTACCTTCATATCAAGTGCACCTACTTGAATCGACATGGATTTTGTTGCAGTAGTCCTTTTGTCAAGAAGAGAAGCATTGGACATGGGAAAGTGAGTGCAATCTCTAATCATTGTTTGGAAACTCAAGAGTGGCTCCAACATCCCCTGGGCAATCTGCCTAGTCAAAAAAATTTATAACTCTTTGAAGTTGTCCTTTGAGTTGTCCCTACTGGTAAAAGAAACCGTGTGAAAACTCATCTATTTTGTCTTCACAATTATCCTAATCTTCCCAAACCTACTATTCCTTCGGTGTATCTTTGATACTACATGTAACGAGGGATTGTTAGCCATAAGATTTAAAATATGTGCGGCTCGACTGATCCAAGATATTTTACTTATGGATACATTAGAATTACATGAAACATATCTTATTAACCATGGAACTTAAAAGCACATAAAACAATGTGGAAATAACAAGATAAGAATGAAACCATGAAACAAAGATTTTATTACTGAGTTCATCCAATTTGGACTACATCTCCGGGCCCTGCTCAATAGTGGGGAGGCCGTCTTTCATTAAGTGGCATAAAAAGAGATAAAGTACAAGCAACATTCATTTACAATCCTTATACCTCCAAGCTAGAAGATGGACAAAGAATGGAGAGCCCAGCTTCAAAAACAGACAGTACCACTGAAATCCTGGCAAAAAATCGTGCAGAATCGCCTATCCGAACACTCAATTTGGAGAAATTAAGCTTCTACACCCTCTCGGAACCTCCTTGCTGCTCAAGGCAAGGTTCTGGCCTGCTGTCAGGTCGGGTTACTGCTGCACACAATGTGTTCTTAACTATCATGCTAGTATCCTCCCTTTTTCCTGTGCGGATAGTGCATTATATATGTTGGATCGGCTAACTCCTCAATCCCAGCAGTTCCTAACAAATGACAAGTATATCAGGAGGGTGGTTTTTCCAAACCGAGGATCTTGGACCTGGAATAGTATGCAGGTAATAACCTGTTTAAACATACAAAAACCTCTTAACCACACATTAATCCTTAATCCGACAACTTTAACATAAAGAATCAGCGCTTTTTAAATCGACGGACAGTCCTGTGCCTTTACATTAAGCGATGAGCGAAAAGCGATAAAGGTAGCCCGTCGATTTAATTACAGATGCAGAAATAGGAGAGAAAGAAAGCATATATGCTACTTTGTTACTAGCACCCTTCTTGTATTTTATTACCATATGAAATTGTTGGAGGAATCCCATCCATCTGCAGTGACAGGCTTGTTGAAGCCTAGTCTGTCACTGAAGATACTGCAAGGGCTGATGATCTGTATGGATGATGGTCTCCTTACCGATCAGGTAGCATTTCCACTTCTTTACACTCTGAACCAAGGCGTACAACTCCATGTCGCACGTGGGATAATTCACAATGCTTGGGAGAAATTCTCTAAATGGTAATATACAAACTTCCTTTGTTGCATCAATACAGCGCCCATGGCATATCCATTGGCACCTGTCTCAATCTCAAAAGGTTGTTGAAGGTCTGGTAAGGCTAGCACTGGTGTTATGTTGATCTTCTCTTTCAGTGTGTCAAAGGATTTATGATGTTTTCCTCTCCACTGAAAGGCTTGCTTCACACTTGTCAATGCGTGTAAAGGGGTTGCGATAATAGAGAAGTTCACAATGAACCTTCTCCAATATTGTACCACACCCAAAAAGCTTCAGACCTCTATAACATTTGTGGGCTCATGCCACTTCATAATCGCATCTACTTTAGAAGGATCTATTTTCAATTGCCCATTACCGACTATGTGACCTAAATAAACCAGAGAGGTCTTCCCAAACTCACACTTTGACAGTTTGACATACAGTTTTTCATTTTTCAGAACATCAAGCACTTTCTTCACATGACATACATGTTCATCCCATGTCCTACTATAAACAAGAATATCGTCGAGATATGTCAACACAAAATTATCAAGAAAAGGCTTAAACATGTCATTCATTACCCTCATAAACGTGGTCAGAGAATTGCACAGTCTGAATGGCATCACCATCCATCTTAACAACCCCTGCTTGGTTTTAAATACAATCTTCTAAATGTCTTATTCTACAACTCTAACCTGGTGATATCCACTACGCAAATCCAGTTTTGTAAAATAGACAGAATTTTTCAACTGATCTAATAATTCATCAATGCGAGGGAGAGGGTATCGATTCTTCACCGTAATTTTTTTTAACGCCCTGTAGTCTACGCACATTCTCCATGTGTCATATTTCTTCGGCACCAACACGATCGGTGAGCCGCACGGAGAAGAACTTGGTCTGATGACCCCTTGATTTAGCAATACCCGCACCCATTTCTTGATCTCCTCCATCTCAATAGAAGCCATCCTATACATACCAATATTCAGTAAAGGAGAATCCTATTGTAAATGGATCTCATGTTTGAAAGCGTCATTCGTCTCGGCCTCTTTCACTCTCACCACCATGAGCAGGCACCCTTTACTGGAATTAACCAGTCGTTTAATATGTCTTGAACTTACAAGCTAGCACTAACTTTCGTATGATGAGCTTTGACTATATATTCTACCCCATCCTTCATGAGGTGGTATTTATTTTCATGCCAAAAAAAAATTGCCTTTCTGTCATATAGATATGGACTTCCCAAGATAATTCCACAGATATCCAAAGACACAACATCTAACTCTACCTCATCAACTAATTTGGAAGCAATAACAAATTTGGCCCTACACTGCTTAGTTACTATTTTGCTTTATCGCTTACCCAACCAAGCGGGTATGGACTTGGATGAGGCTTAGTTTCGAGGCCTAACTTTTTCACTAAGGACTCTGAGATTAAATTTTCTTGGGAACCTAAAATGAACAAAGTTTCCACCTTTGTGTCTTTTATAGTAATCCTAATGTGGAATAATTCAATTCTCTTTCGCTCATTACTTACAGGCTCATTCAAATAACTAGTACTTGCAATTAAATCAGAATTATTACTAACAGAAAGAGTACCTCTTGCACCCACGGCTGTGATCAATGTCTCGTTGCCGAAATCTGATCCAAGGTCCTGCTACATTGTTGCCACTGTTTTTTGCTTTCCCTTTCCACTGAATCTCTTTGGTCTCAGCTCTGGATGTAGCTTCCAACAATGGTCCTCGTCATGACCTTCTCTCTTGCAACGAGTGCAAGATGGTGTTGCTTCGTCCCCTTTCTTAGTTATGACAGACTTCTTATCCTTACCCTTGCCTTTCTTCTAGAATTCACCATGCTGAGGGTTGAACGGTGTTTTCTTGGCTTGATCATCTCTGTCATTCTTTCCTTGACTTTCAAGATGAATGACCTTTACCCTGGCTGCATCAATCATAATAGGCTCGAACAATAATAGTGAGTGTCTTATGTAAATATGTAACACACTAACATATTTAGTTACAGTCTCGGGAAAATCTAATGAGATGCCCAAATTCAATGCTTGTTCTGAAATTATTCAGTGAAGCTTTGTGGATTTTGGCCTTTACCTTGCCTTAGATATTTCCATTCCATTAGTTCCTTTTGTTTATAACAAAAAGGGTAAAATTGGTCTTTCAATGTAGAAATAAAACTGGACCAAGAGGAAATAAGGTTACCCGACTTTTTTTTTCCCTTCTACAACTTGCTCTCCCACCAAACGAGAGCAGTGCCACTCAGCCGAAGAGATGCTAACTGGACCTTTGCCTCATCTTCTTCGATCTGCTGAATCCGAAAATAGACCTCTATCTGTCTTATCCAATTATTAAGTTTTTATGCACTACACTCTCCATTATACATGGGCAAGTCAAACTTTACATCTAGCTTGAAGAATGGTTTCTTAGATGTATCTTTGGAATAGCAATTAAAGTGATGAGAACTATCACTTGAAGAAGGAGAGGGAGGAGGCTCTTCTCCACCACCTTCATGATTTATTGATCTATTGTCATCGGCATATTACTTATCGTGTTGAAGTTCCTTCTCATACTTTGAAAATAGCTTGTCCACTTTCTCAACCATATTGTAGAATACCTCGCGGAAATTATGTTCCTCTTCCCAACGAGCTTCTTCATTTTCCATTTTTCTTCTTAGTTGTGCACGTCTTGCTTCGGATCAAAGGACTCAATATTTCCTTCACCTTTTTGCAGCTTGTTCCGGGTTAGCATATACTCATTCAATTCACATCAACAAAGACCTGCTCTGATACCAAACTTGATCCAAGATATTTTACTTATAGATGCATCAGAATTACGTGAAACAGAGCTTATTAACCATGGAACTTTAAATCACATAAAGCAATTCAGAAATAACAAGATAAGCATGAAACCATGACACAAATATTTGATTACGGAGTTCATCCAATTTGGACTACGTCTTTGGCCATGCTTAATGGTGGGGAGGCCTTCTTTCATTAAGTGGCATAAAAAGAGATAAGGTACAAGCAATATTCATTTACAATCCTTATACCTCCACTCGAGAATATGGACGAAGAATGGAGAGCCCAGCTTCAGAAACAGACAGTACCACTGAAAAGCTAGCAAAAAATCATGCAAAATCGCCTATACGAACACCCAATTCGTAGAAATGAAGCTTATGTGCCCTCTCGGAACCTCCCTACTACTTAAGGCAAGATTTCGGCCTACTGCCACATCGGGCTGTTGTTGCACACAATGTGTTCTGAACTATCATGCCAATCTCCTCCCTTTTTCCTGTGTGGACAGTCCATTATATATGTTGGATCGGCTAACTCTTCAATCCCAGCAACTCCTAACAAATGACAAGTATAGCAGGCGGGCGGTTTTTCCACACCGAGGATCTCAGACCTAAAATAGTATGTAGGTAATAACCTATTTAAACATAGAAAAACCTCTTAACCGCACATTAATCCTTAATCTAGCAGCTTTAACATAGAGAATCAGCAACTTTTAAATCGACGGATAGTCTTGTGCCTTTACATTAAGCGATGAGTGAAAAGAGATAAAGGCGGACCCGTCAGAAATTATCAATTGTAATATGATATATATCGGATCCGAAAACCCCATCCAAATCGCAATCAGTGGAACCGAGGTGGTACTTGTTATCAGGATATTGTGATGTCCGATGTGCAATATGTGATATCGCAATCACACCCTGATCCTGTCGAGGCTGATTATGTTGGCGTTGTTAGTGTTGGCCACTAGCCGTTACATAGCCCGACGGTTATGCGATGTGTCACATGTTGCGGAGAGTTTGTGGTTGTGGTGTACGTGTTGTCTGTCGTTTGATAAGTTAACCGCGCAGTTGTGTTAACCTGGACCGTCGGAGCATTCACATGGGGAGGGCTGGCAGAAGAGGTTGTGGGGTTGAACCCCGGTGCCTCAATAAAAAAATTTATAAGCACCATAACCCGACCTTTGGGGAGGGACATGTGGCGGCCTCCAGGCTTGCCACTTGTCCCCTCCTCATTAGTCAATTCTTCGTCCAGTAAAAATGAGCCATGTCACCACACTTACTAACCAACCACCACTTGACACTTGGAAAATTTTGATTGAGTCATTGACCACCGTTGACCTTGCACAGTCACCTACCACATCAGCAGTACGAACTACTGACTGTGCAGTGAATGTGCATTTTTTTTTAATTTCTCCTATTTGGCAAAGCAGACAAAACTCAATAACTTCCTCATACGAACTCAGTTTTCAGTGAAACGAGTTGCGTTTGGATCGTTTCACTAAGAAAGATGTGGTCATTTAGGTTTCAAGCCATTTTGAGAACATTGATTTTTGAGCTAAATATTGAGCGCCTAATCACCCCCCTTGCCTCCCCTCTCCTTGCAACTCCTCCTCCCTCATTTCCCTAGCTACCAAGTCCCCCTCCCTCACTCTCCCTCATCCTCGACCACTTAAATACGCACCTTACAGATCCATGTCAATCTTATTTGTCCTCACGCCTTTATGATGAAATTTATTATGCTCTCTATCCTTTCTTTCCTTGATGTAGTTACTCATGGGTTTCGATGCCCTGTAGTGAGGGCATGCTCACACTCACATGCTCGCATTCTTGATAATATGAGGCTAAATCCTTGGTGTCTCCAACTCCTCATATTTCTGATGATTTTCAAGAGTCAGTGTTCGAGCAAAATTAATGGTGACAGGAATTCAAACATGCGGCAAGATAGTCAAATTGTTGACAAAATGGTTTGCTTCCTATTTCAAGCTCCATTTTGTTTCTCAGCAAATTAGTGCTCTAGTCTGTGGTTAAGGATTTGGGTAAAAGATAGGCTTGTGTATACATTTGTGGTGTCTAGATGGGCCTCTTATGTTTTCCCCTATGAAGAGCCTGTTTCGACTCTGTCTCTAGTGTCAGGGGATTCCCAAGCCCATCACTTCTGTACGTGGCTTATCTGGAGGAAAGGCCTTCCAGGCTCGCAAGGTTCTTCTTCTAACCATGGATCTACATCTCCCTTGAACACTTGGATCCTTCTTGTCACTCATCTCTGAGGTATCTACAAGTTCTCCTCACTAAATTTAGAAAATTTCCAAGCACCTAGATAGAAAGTTCAACCTTCATAATTTGGATAATGGCATCATTTTTTATGAATTTTCTCTGGCTTGCTCGGGAAATTCTTTGGTTCAGGGAAGCTCATAATCCAGCTTAGAAGCAGGTTTTGGTATGCGAGTTTGATTGTTTGTGGGACTGCCAATTGACAACATCAATTTGTCAACCTATGAGTTAGTTGCGGGTATATTTGTCTTCTCTGGCACACCAAACTCCTTTTTTCAATGGACTCTATTTTAGATTTGGATGCTCCAATGAAGGATAACCTATATGCTAATTGTAAATTCGAAATTGAGGTTTTGCAACAATAATTATATGAATTACGGGTGAACTTATGGAAGTTGTACCACTCTCAGGTAGCACAAGAGGATCACTCGTTGGCCCTAAAAGCATCAATTGGCAAAAATGGAAGATGAAGTTGACGCTCTCAGGGGAATACTCATAGACCTCACGCTCACCAAGTTTGTGTCGAATCTTCGAGACCATCCTATGGGCATTCCCATCAAACTTGTTATTGACCTCAATGAGCCAACTCCAGAAGCCGAATAAGATTTAGGTCTTTTGTGCTAGGCTACTGTTATGAATGGTTCCCTTTTTTATGTTGAAATCCAAAAGAATGGTTCTATTTACATTTTGTAAATTTTGATCATCATTGATATTTGTTATAGCAATGTATTCTTATTATGGGCAGTAGCATCAGATATGTCTTTAGGTTGAGAAAGAGTCATGTTCTATGTTGGTATGATGGACTGGAAGTGTCTGTGAGTCTCAAGTTGTACTCCTCGTGTATCTGCTGCAACTAGGTGCAGACTTACTAATAAAATTACTCTTTTTTGTTTAAAAAAAAGTTTAATATCCCAAATATAATGATTGAAAATCAAACCCAAACTTATATCTAAAAAATTATAGAATCAATATTTTTATAGATCTAAGGCTTTTGCAATTCATATTGTGTGTAGAATTTGTTTTCGAATCCATCGCATCAACATTGGTTAATATATCAACGTTTCGAACCATCTTATGTGGTTCATCATCACGGTTAATTAAACATGTGAAATCTGATCTCATTAAAAGTAATATATATATAAGTGCCTACAGTTGGTGAAGCAAACAAGAATAATAAAAGTCTAAAAGTAGAGGAAAAATAAAATGGAATAAATAATAAAAATGATAGAGTTATTAATAATGTATAAAGAATTAATGTGAATATAAAAATGCAATAATACAATATATAAAATAATATGAATGTGATATTCTATTAGTACAATATATAAAGTATTAGTATTAACACATATAGAAATAATACTAATATTAGAGTGAAATGTGGAATATAATATTATATACAAAATGTAGTGATGTGAAAGAAAAAAAAAATTATTAGCGTAAATACAAATAATATTGAAATAGGGTTTATTATGAATTGTAATGTAATATATAAAGTATTAATAATAGTGTATAGGTATAGAAAATTAATTTTAAATTTGTTAAAGATTTCATTGATCCTAAATGTCACAAATGAGTTTATTAAATCTCTTGTTCATGCAGGAAACCCTATGTTGGAGAGATTAGTCAATCCATTATAGCTAGGATTCAAGAACATTTTGGTGACATAAAACATAATCGTTTTAAAACCTCAGCGTTAGTCGAACATTCCAATAAAACCAAACATGACATTTGTATTGAAAACACGTGTCCAGACCAAGACTGATCACTATCACCATAGGAAATTTAGGGAAGCTATTGAGATAGGTAAACACTTTGATAACATTAATTAAGATGATAGTCTAAAAAATAAGTGAGAATTAGATTCCTACATTAACCTCCAAATTTATCTCTATTTAACCTCTTTATATATTTTTCCTCTTCCCCAAGTTCCTTTCCTCTATTTATTATTATTTTCTTCCCTTTAATATTAATATATCATACTAATTTAATTATTATTTTCCTCTATTAAAATTAAATTTTATATACCTATATACTATTATTAATACTTTTTAATTTTGTATTACATTTAATAATAAACTCTAATTTCAATATTATCTTTGCACTAATATTATTATTATTTTTCATCATTACATTTTATAAATAACATTAAATTTCACATTTCACCCCAATATTATATTAATATTATTTTTATATGAATATTATTAAATTTCACATTTCACCCCAATATTATATTAATATTATTTTTATATGGGCTAATACTAATACTTTGTATTATTGCAATATCACATTCATATTATTTTATATATTGTATTATTACATTTTTACATTCACATTCATTTTCATACATTATTAATAACTCTATCCATTTATCATTCATTCCATTTTTTCCTTTATGTCTTTTGACTTTTATTATTTTGGTGGAATGGATTGATTATATATATATATAAAAGTTTCACATTTTAATTAATCATGACGATTATTCGCATAAGATGGTCCTATTAACCAATGTCAATAGGACGGAAACAAATTCTATACATCAATATTTTTAATAAATTAAATACTCTTCCTCTTATATTAATAAAAATATTCTAAATACTCTTTATTCTCATAGCATTTTACATTGATTTGTTTAGAGCTATATTTTAAATATCATGTAATTATTTTTTAGGTTGATAAACATGTTTTTTTGCTAAGTCATGTGACTCATACAAATTCTATACATCAATATTTTTAATAAACTAAATACTCTTCCTATTATAATATAAGAATACAAATATTCTAAATACTTTTTATTCTCAAAGTATGTTAACTTGACTTGATTATAGTTACATTTTAGATATCGTGTAATTATTTTGTTAGGTTAATAAACATGTTTTTTTGTAAAGTTATGTGAGTTTTGAGATGACTACATACTTAATCTTTAGCTTGAGAAATCTAGGATTGCACTTTGTCTGGCCACACCAACTCTTAACATGGTTAGATTGAAATTTTGAACTAGTGACTACCAGTGACTTTCACATCACAAAATGCCTTAACAGTGCACCACATCACCATCTATTCTATACCCCATGGG
Organism: Pinus taeda; assembly: GCA_000404065.3. Lineage (NCBI taxonomy): Eukaryota > Viridiplantae > Streptophyta > Pinopsida > Pinales > Pinaceae > Pinus > Pinus taeda. Next base: position 26,192 of record APFE030510092.1, read on the forward strand.
ATATATATATAGACACACACTAGTAAAACCACATTAAAAATATTGGTGTGGTTGATATGGCTGAAGACTTTATAAATATAACAAAAAAACCTATCGCTTGTATATTAATTTGCCTCGTCTAATTAGAATATGAACTTATTAGAATTGGAATAATCTCAAATCCCTAGAAAATTGGTGGGAAATGAGCTACTTGGCACGAATCTAATTTTTTAAATTTATTAAAAGCCAATACAACCTAACAAACTCTACAACACACTACAACACTTGGTAAGCATTAAGACTAAGCATACACTAAATATCTTCCCTTGATAATCAATTTCCCCGATCAAGTAAAAAAGTCAACAATCCTCATCCACCTTAAGTTGAAATAAATAATAATATTAAAATAGATTTAAAATTAAATTTAAAATTTATAGATCTTATCAATTTCTCAAACATTTCCTATACACATTAGTAAATACTTTATTATTTTAAAAATAAAATTATTATATATTTAATTTTTCAATACTAATTTAAAATACAATTATAAATTAATAAAAAATTATAAAATAATTTAGGTTTTTTAATATACATTTTAGAAAAAAATTATAAATTCACATTTTATTAATATATAAAAATATGAATATTTGGTCCATGAGGTCTTGGATACATGATGATTAGGTGATCTATTAAGGCACTCTTTGATGTGAAGTCACTCATTCAATTCCCCTCCGAGATCAGCTTGATATATTCGACATGATGAAGATGTAGATTAGGTGATCTATTAAGACATCGTTTGATGTGAAGTCACTCATTCAATTCCCCTCCCTGATCAACTTGATATATTCGACATGATGAAGATATAGTACTGCTAAGCTTACAAAAATAGTCCATGGGACCTTGGATAGATGGTGATCGGGTGTTATGTTAAGGCACTCCTTGATGTGAAGTCACATGTTCAATTCCCCTTGATGTGAGGTCATGTCCTTTCTTAAACACATTAGTAACACGGTGTTGTTATACAATTTTGCACATTTTTACTAAGGAAGAGGGCCCCACACTTTCGACTTCGGGACTTAGGGGCCAAATCAACTTTATTTAGTTGTTAGTGGAATGTGGGGGGCACCCACATAGGAGTTCAAATTAGCCATTCGATATGATTGGAGGGAAAATCGAATGGGTGGATGGAGGGGCCCACATGAGGCTAAAGGGGCACAAGGAGTTATAAATAGAGACCAGCTCTCATTTTGTTTTGATTCTGAATATTTGACAGACAAACTCACTCTTGTACACGCTGCTGCTTAGCGAGTCTACCGGATGTTTAGCCACGAGTCTTCCGCAGGGAAGATTCAACCTCTACTTCAAGGGACCATCCTTGCCCACCCTAGGGAGGTTGTTCCACAGAGATTGCAGGAGTTTCCAGTAGCAGTTCATAGCTCAGCCAGCCATGCGGAGGAAGGGACTGTGTGTTTTCTGGGTAGCTAGAAATACACAGAGGTTGATTTAGCTGGAGAGGAGCTCCCAAGTGGCGAAAATTGAAAGTCAAAATCAGAGAAATTCCCTTCTGGGTTTTTTCCAAGTCTAAGGCTAAAAGGGAATAATTTTTTGGCTAGTTTTGGGCACTTTCTATCAAGTTGAAAGTTAGCAGATGTAGCCGAAGGGCAGCTCCAAGGAGTCTAAGTCTAAGAGGGCAAAAAAATTTGGGCAGTTTTTGGGCACTTTCCAGCAGGCCGAAAGTCAATAGATGTAGTCGAAGAGCAACTCCCAAGAGGCCGAAAATCCAAAGTCAAAATCAGAAAAATTCCCTTCTAGGTTTTTCTGGCTTTTGTCTAAGAAGTCTAAGGCTAAAAGGGCAGAATTTTCTGGGCAATTTTTTGGGCACTTTCCAATAGTTCGAAGTCAACAGATCAGTAGTTTACTAGGACAACGCAGAGCATAGTAGAGCAGCAGTTGAACAACCATCTTTCCAACTATTCTACCACCTGGGTTTGGTCCATCTTGTCCTTGAGATAATCTCAGTTGCACTACTCCATTTATATATTGTACTCAGGCTCTCATATTTCATAATATATGGCTCAATAGTTCCAGTATTACAGTGTTTCATGAGTGTTTGCTAAATGTTTTTAATTTTCCACTATTACACTGTTTGTTTAATTGGTTTACCACTTAAATTCCTGTTTAGGAACATTACAGTGGTATAAGAGCATGATCTTAGCCTATTTGTGGGTAACCAGTAAGATCATGGGAGATTTGGGCATGTATGCATAGTGACAAGTTACACCGTACACTACCCATTGCTCAAGGGAGATTCAGTATGTAGGGATTCTGGGGTGGAATCTGTTGGAGTGATGAGAGGTTGGCTCAGTTAAGGAAGGTGTCAGACCAGATCCATCCTTGTCCTTATAACATGGACACTAGAGGTGCACAAGCCGTGGGAGTACAACCATATACACTATGTGAGGATCACATTGGTGTACCCAGTGTGGCACAAGACTTACCATTGTTGGAGGCCTCTTTGATAGCACCAGTTGACACCTTGGGGGATAAAGTAGAGCATACACCCATAGGACCATCCATTGATGAGGTGTCAGGAAACATCCCCACTATTGATGAGGAGCCAATAGATACAGAGGCATCATAGATCTATCACAGTTGTCGAATGGCAGTCACCTACAATTGGCTGATGAGCATGTCTTGCATGTTGGATTGTCTAGGGAGGATTAGTTGGAGGCTCATGTCGAGCCCATGATGGAGGAGGATGTGCACCATCCTTTGGGCTAGTCAGTGATGAGGGACAGCATAGAGACCACATGTTGGGATTTCATCACAGCTCGCTTCAGAGGCACACTGACAGGATCTACAGCGTTATCAACTCATCCTTACGCATTGGATTGAGAGAGGTGGAGTTGTCTAAACATACCAAAGGGGATGACCAGGTTAGCAGCACTGTTGGGTCACATTTTCCCATTAGAGCGAGAGAGAGAGACAGAGCTACCTAGTCAAATATCATGTGTTGACCTGGGTAGTGGGATGAGACGGTCAGAGTTGCACAAGATGCAACATTCACATGTCGGGTTTGTTCTATGTACTAGAGTTTGTGCATTCGATCCCTCTCTTGGGGTTGGATGGTGAGAGATTCTGAGTTGGTACCCAGTGGAGTGGGCTAGACTCATGGAGATGGTCGTAGTTTGGAGTAAAGCTCAGTGGGAGCTCTCAGACATTAAGGGTGTTGGAGGCCCTAGTTGGCATTGGGATCCAAGCAGGGCTTCCTAGCTAATATCAGACATACAAGATGGCTATGGCATTGATGAGGTAGTCAACCCCATGCATAAGCGCATGCATTCCTTAGGGGAGCTCCAGTTGACGCTAGTAGCCAAGTGGTTTGTGAGTAGAATCCATTGGTTGTTTTGGCATATTAGTTGAACATGGGGGCACGGGATGATTAACATTCTCTGGCAGGAGTTGGTTCGAGGAAGTGGCATGGGTAGGCCACTAGACTGGATCTTTTATGGAGACAATGTTCTCCCATTGAGGTTTAGGACTTAGGGGTCACAGACGATCGGCATAGCAGAGATGCCCCCCTAGCAAGAGTGGAGTTAGGGTGCTCAGGTCTGCTAGGATGGACGAGGGGACATGACAAATGTCATGGTGGGGTCACTATCAAAGTGGCAGACACTTTGGCACATGCATGATACCATATGTTACAGGGTGGTATGATAGTAGGGAAGCAGCTGAACAACCATCCTTCCAACTATTCTACCGCTTGGGTTTGGTCCATCTTGTCCTTGAGATAATCTTAGCTGCACTACTCCATTTATATATTGTACTCAGGCTCTCATATTTCATAATATATGGCTCAATAGTTCCAGTATTACAGTGTTTCATGGGTGTTTTCTAAATGTTTTTAATTTTCCACTGTTACACTGTTTGTTTAATTGGTTTATCACTTAAATCCCTGTTTAGGAACATTACAGTGGTATAAGAGCATGATCTTAGCCTATTTTTGGGTAACCAGTAAGATCATGGGAGATTTGTTCATGTATGCACAGTGACGAGTTACATCGTACACTACCCATTGCTCAAGGGAGATTCAGTATGTAGGGATTCTGGGGTGGAATCTGTTGGAGTGATGAGAGGTTGGCTCAGTTAAGGAAGGTGTCATACCAGATCCATCCTTTTCCTTACAACATGGACACTAGAGGTGCACAAGCCATGGGAGTACAACCATCTATACTATGTGAGGATCACATTGGTATACCCAGTGTGGCACAAGAGTCACCATTAAAGAGTTTAGACTTCTGTGATCCATACTTTGATTGTGAGAATGATTTCAGCAAAATCACATAGAGAATCATTTGTCGACGCGTTTCGAACCAACTAGTGTGGTTCATCGTCAGGACAAGTTTGATAGCACCAGTTGACACCTTGGGGGATAAAGTAGAGCATACACCCATAGGACCATCCATTGATGAGGTGTCAGGAAACATCCCCACTATTTATGAGGAGCCAATAGATACAGAGGCATCCTAGATCTATGACAATTGTCGAATGGCAGTCACCTACAATTGACTGATGAGCATGTCTTGCATGTTGGATTGTCTAGGGAGGAGCAGTTGGAGGCTCATGTCAAACCCATGATGGAGGAGGATGTGCACCATCCTTTGGGATAGTCAGTGATGAGGGGCAGCATAGAGACCACATGTTGGGATTTCAGCACAGCTCGCTTCAGAGGCACACTAACAGGATCTATAGCATTATCAACTCATCCTTACGCATTGGATTGAGAGAGGTGGAGTTGTCTAGACATACCAAAGGGGATGACTAGGTTAACAACACTGTTGGGTCACACTTTCCCATTGGAGAGAGAGAGAGAGAGAGCTACCTAGTCAAATATCATGTGTTAACCTGGGTAGTGGGATGAGACGGTCAGAGTTTCACAAGATGCAACATCCACATGTCAGGCTTGTTCTATGTACTAGAGTTTGTGCATTCGATCCCTCTCTTAGGGTTGGATGGTGAGAGATTCTGAGTTGGTACCCAGTGGAGTGGGCTAGACTCATGGAGATGGTCGTAGTTTGGAGTAAAGCTCAGTGGGAGCTCTCAGACATTGAGGGTGTTGGAGGCCCTAGTTGGCATTGGGATCCAAGCAGGGCTTCCTAGCTAATATCAGACATGTGGGATGGCTATGGCATTGATGAGGTAGTCAACCCCATGCCTGAGCGCATGCATTCCTTAGGGGAGCTCCAGTTGACGCTAGTGGCCAAGTGGTTTGTGAGTAGAATCTAATGGTTGTTTTGGCATATTGGTTGTGCATGGGGGCGCAGGATGATTAACATTCTCTGGCGGGAGATGGTTCGAGGAGGTGGCATGGGTAGGCCACTAGACTGGATATTGTATGGAGACGATGTTCTCTCATTGAGGTTTAGGACTTAGGGGTCACAAACGATTGGCACAGCAGAGATACCATATGTTATAGGGTGGCATGATAGTAGGTAATGGTACAGAAGACTACACAGAGTCAGGTCGTAGCGTTCAGTATTATATAGAGGGATGTGGCCTGATGCATACAGACCCAATTCTAGGCCATAGCACCCAGTGGTGTGCAGGGCTATGCAGCGAGGAGCAGTGGTCTGCAGAGGAGCATGGAGATACCTAGTGTTATACCATAGCATGTCGGTTTACACTGTGAGGTAGGAGGAGTGACTCGCATCGCATTGAGGACATGCCGAGAGTGACAGGTGCGGTGACACAGGCAGGACACAGGAGGGTACAGGATGGTATAGCCGTAGTCAGGGGTATCCAGTGGTGTACAGGGATAGGTTGCGATATACAGTAACATTTCATGGAGTGTGGTGGTACTTGGTGGTATGCAATGATACATGATGTGGTGCAATGGGATCTTGGAGATTTTGCTCCATGCAGACTTATGGACAGGGATAGTAGGTGTACCGTTGGATGCAACTCACCTAGGATAGATGAGGACATTGTTGATCATTTGAGGACACCATGTTTAGTGCAAACAGGGCCTTGAGGGAGTTATCAACAGATCCGAGGTAGAGAGAGGGACGTCCGTAAGATTACTCTTGAGCATTCCAGCAGACTCTTGATCATACTCTTTGGGACATACCCACCCATCATCCTCCAATGTTTCTTACAATCGCAAAGGGTTTGGTTGTTTCACTTTGACACTCTCCATTCAGGAAGCAAGGCATGGGGGACTCACCCTAGGCACTTGGATGAGACACCACGTGTCATGGGACGAGAGAAGATTCTCTAGTTGAGACACTTGATAGGTGCATGAGTTGACGGTTACAGAGTTAGGGATGGCATGGTTGATTGTCGAGGTAGCATATGTTCCACCCCTAGGTTCACACTTGGGGAGGTGACCAATAGGGAGTTACATGGTGCTTTTTCAGTTGGGCAGCTTGGGGCGTTAGGGGAGCATGAGGTGCGAAGGATAGTAGTCCTTGTTGGCAGGATGATGCCTAGGCTTCTGGCAGTACCTAAGCATATCATCGGGAGCTGGGACAACATATCTCATTGTGTGATTTGGCAGGTACATAATAGTTGGATATTTGTGGCACGGGTTCTTGATGCTCAGTGCCTACCTATTGGATACCTACAGGAGGCAAAGACGGGGCACAAACGGGTCCCGACAACTAGCAGCATATCACAACGACAGACAGAAAGGATTGGGGTTTGTGGACCTCTAGTATGGTTATGGGATACAGGGATCCAATGGATTGGTGGGATACTCCACTCCTTAGTGAGCATGGTCGGGATAACAAGCGAACTGATTCATTCATAGGCAGACACATGGGCGATCATCGAAGTCCTCACTATAGGACAAGGTAGATTTTTGCTCAGGATTTGGGCTAGCCATGGAGTGATAGGCGTTGGCATTGTTGAGTCACTTTGGCAAGATTGGCCTAGCCTCAATCATTGCATAGATTATGGTCGAGAGTTATGGGAGAGGAGGTT
>APFE030510105.1:0-33581 GCA_000404065.3 Pinus taeda
AGACCAAGTGCAATGCTGAAGGCAAGATAGAAAGACACAAGGCAAGGCTGGTTGTCAAAGGGTACAAGCAACAGTATGTGAGAGACTATGAGGAAACTTTCGCACCGGTTGCAAGAATGGAAACCGTGAGAGCAGTGCTGTCCATAGCAGCACAAAACAAATGCAAAGTTTACCAAATGGACGTGAAGTCAGCATTCCTAAATGGAGTGTTAAATGAGGAGGTCTATATTGAACAACCTCTAGGATATGAGAGAAAAGGCCAAGAACACAAAGTATGCAGATTGAAGAAAGCTCTTTATGGGCTGAAACAAGCGCCAAGAGCGTGGTACAGTAGGATAGATTTCTATCTACTGGAAAATGAATTTGACAAATGTGAGGGAGAACCCACGGTCTACATCAAAGAAAAGGATGGTAAGATTTTAATTGTGGTGTTATATGTTGATGATATTATTTTCACAGGTAATGATGATCAGCTCATTAAAAATTTCAAATCAGTTATGAAAGATGAATTTGAAATGACTGACATGGGATTCTTGAGATACTTATTAGGCATAGAAGTAGATCAAAATGAAAATGGAATTTTTATCTCTCAAGCGAGATATGTAAATGAAGTGTTGGGCAGATTTAATATGCAAGAGTGCAAGGCAGTGATCACTCCCACTGTAATGGGATTAAAACTCAGCAAAGAGGACAGCAACAAGGATTTTGATCCTAGCTTATATAAGAGCATAGTTGGCAGCCTCATGTATTTAACAGCAACTAGGCCTGATATAATGTTTGCTGTTAGTTTAATTTCCAGGTTCATGGGAAGGCCAAAGGAAGCACATTGGCAAGCAGCGAAAAGAATTTTGAGGTATGTCAAAGGCACTAAAAGTTTTGGAATTTTATATAATGTCTCAGAACATTCAGATTTGGTTGGATACACTGATAGCGATTGGGCTGGAAGTGTTGATGATCGGAAGAGAACTTCCGGATATGTTTTTCACATGGGTTCAGGAGCCATTTCATGGGCTTCTAAGAAGCAGTCCATTGTAGCATTGTCTACAACAGAGGCTGAATATGTGGCAGCTACAGCAGCAGCACGCCAGGCAGTGTGGATGAGAAGGATGTTGAGAAGCTTAGGCCAAGAGCAAGCAAAAGCGACAGTGATTTTTTGTGACAATAGCTCAGCTATTGCATTGTCAAAGAATTCAGTTTTTCACAAGAGAACGAAACACATTGATACAAGGTTTCACTATATCAGAGAATTGGTGAACAATGGAGAAATTGTCCTAGAACATTGCAGGACTCAAGAACAGGTAGCAGACATTTTGACAAAGCCATTGGATCAGAAAAGCTTTGAATTTTTAAGGAAGTGTCTGGGTATGACTGAATGCCCAGCAGTTGAAATTAAAGGGGAGTGTTGAAATGTAATTTCAACTGCGCTCCAGCAATGAGCGACTTCAGCGATCAGCAATCTCAGTGATCAACCGATATCGCATCGGTGAAATGACAACAGGTTTTATAAAGTTTATTTTTGTTATTTGCGATGAGCGATCGCCGATATCGCATCGACATATCGCTATCGACGTATCATGTGGAGCATTTTCTTTATGAAAGAGCAATCACCGATAACCCGGACCCGACGATGGTATTAATCCATTTTAATAGATTATCGGGTCCACAAATATTTCGCAATCGGGGAAATCAAGTGGGCAGCCTTTTTACATGCGATAAGTTGAGACCCGATATCCCGGACCCGATGGGTATTCAACATTTTGATTGATATTATTTCGGGTCCGCCTGTGGCTCGTTTTATTTTTTTTATGCATTTCAGACATATATTAAAATATGTTATATAGGAGGTATTGGGCCATATTGTGTTGTGATCGGGATTTTGCAATCGGGGGAAACCATGGGTGCACATATGTGTGCCATGCGATAAAGCTCGGACCCGATAGAGTTCCAAAAGCATATTGTATAATGGTTGAAGTAAAGGCCTGGAAGATAAATTTGGCGTGAAGTGAAAGATTTCCTAACGCCGTTTTTCTCAGTAAAACAGTAAATGCAATTTACTGTGGTTGGTAAGTTTTTTGATGAAGTTTTTTAATTTTTCCTGAGCGGGAGTATGGGCATGGATAAATGTCAGTAAAATCATTTAATTGTTACTGTTTTTTCTTACGGCTACTGTTTTTTCTTACGGCAGTATGGCGAGTGAAAAATGTATGTAAGTTCTGGGTGGTCATATATATGTAATTTTTGTTTTATATTTTTCAAGTGAGGAGTAAAAGCACAGCAGTGGGGAGGTAATGTTAAAAACATGCAAATGAAGGCACGCAGCAGCGTGGCCAAAACTCATATGTAATTGCTTTTTACAACAGTCAAATTTTTGTATTGGTGAATCCCTCTGTGAGAGAGGAAGATCATAGTCTGTAATAGCAATCTTTTAATGAATAGAAATCCTTGGTGTGTGTATGCAAACTCTGTCCTCTGTGCTCAGAATTTTTTTTGTATGTTTCCGCTGTGTTAAAAGACCCTGTGAGAAAACAGAGCATTGTCTCTGTGTGAATTTTTATTGTTGTTTTTGGGATTTTCCCAGAAAAATCCCCAACATTTTAGATTACGCTGGAAGGCGCTACCGTTCCCATATTCACTACCATTCCCGCAATAACTTGAAACGGTATTGCTGTACGGATCAGGCAGTGAGAGAAGCAGGTCAAGTAACAGGCTCATGATTAGTGGTTTCATCTTCATGGTCATCACCCCGACCGCAGGGCATTTTTGTCGCTCTACGCTCTTTTAGATTCTCATCTCCTGCAATTTCTGATATGTTGAGCTGCTACTTAATCCAAGGGCATTAAAGAGTCACTCATTCAGACAATAGAGACAATCGTTCACACGATAGAGCCAGTCGTCCATACAATAGAGTCAATATCATTTTTACATTTTTACATTTAGGTAATACAATTAGAATGAATAATTGTGCTAGTTATTAAATACTATGACACAAAAATTAAAATACACCTCTAAAAATATTTTAAAGCTAAAATGATTTTGAAATTTTTTATTTAATTTATGGAAGGTCTAGATTTTTTAATTTATTTTAAGTGCTTTATTTTACATGTAAACTATGCCTTATTTTACATTTAAACATCATTAATTGACTTTAAATAAGAGTTTCTAGTTTTAGTCATGAGCAATGAGATTTTTTAACCAATTTTATGGACTTTTCTGCTTATTTATCAATTTTTTAATATTTATTTTTAGAGATGAGAGACTCTCGTTAGTGATATTGTTTTTTGATTAATTTTATGTTAGTACGGTCTTGTGCAACCAATACTTTTGTGATCACTTTTATCAAAATTTGTTTTTGTTTTTTTAATAATAAGAAAATCAACATTCAGCATCATTGCTTATTTGTTTATTCAATATTCAAACAGATTCTAAAATTGAATTGAATAAACAAATAAGATTGAATTATTTAAACTGTGACTTTAAATAAGAGTTTTTGATTTTAGTCATGAGCAATGAGATGTTTTTAACTATGGACTTTTCTACTTATTTATCAAAATTTTGAGATTTATTTTTAGCGAAGAGAGACTCTCGTTAGTGATATTGTTTTTGATTAATTTTTATGTTAGTACGATCTTGTGCAACCAATACTTTGTGATTATTTTTATTAAAATTGGTTTATCATTGCTTATTTATTTATTCAATTTTCGAACATACTGGAAGATTTAATTTTTTGGACTACAATCTCTTTCGTGTTTTTTGGAAAGATTTCTGAGAATGTTTTTTCTTTAATTTTATGCGAGTGTCATTATTTTACCACAATAAAATATGGAGATGTCACATTAGTTTCTTACTAGTGTGAAAAGGTGGGTGTTTACCATCATTTTTTAAATCGGACAACTCTCTCGTTTATTTAAACTTCAAACTTCAAACAAGTGCTTGCCATCATTTTATAAATCTGACCATTGTCTCGTTCATTGAAATTTCAAGCAGAAAACAAGTGTGTTTGGATTTAATTAATGTGAGTGCGCTCTTCTTTTTGGAAATTTAAGCGACCCGAAGATATCGGAAATATTTGATTATCTCGTCTGGTCAATTATTCAAACTTCAAACAGGAAAATGGGAAACTAAAGAACCACATCTCGGAAAGATCGTTAATGTTATTTTCTTATTCATGTGAGTGCTGCTTAGAAATTCAATTTTCCTTTATCATAAATATATACATTTTTAAAATCCTTTGTACATCATTTTTATTAAAACATTCCTCTTCCAAACAGTTTACGCGCCAATGAACAATTCGAATTGATGCACCCTCGATGCGATTTCCAGATTTCGCTCACGAGGTAAAACTCTGTTGCACGTGTGCAATCTTACACCAACTCTCCATCGCTCACTGTAAGCTCAACTTAGAACAGGGTCTTCGGCCAAGTCAAGTCATCTCTGACCTAGAGCAACGCGGCATATCTGAATTTAGTCCGAGAAGGATCCTGGTCCATCCCCGGATAATAACGAATCCCGATGCGCAGAGCTATAAGTCTTGTACTCGCTGGGACCTTGTGTGTCGCTCCTCGAACACTCCACAACTCGTTTTTGGTCTTCAGTCCTTGTAAGGTTCCAACCACTCATATGGGGACGACACTCACACAAACCCCAGAATTTCACCACTCCGCTAGAAAATTTCCTAGGTAAAATTAAACTAGAAATATAGGTAAAATTAAACTATGAAATATATATACATAGTGACCAAATATATTGAACAGATCCAAGCATAACTTAACCATAATACACAAATTAAGCACAATTAAGCATAATATTACATAACCATAAGTAAATGCAGCGGAATAAACATAAAAACAGTTCTCAAATACTTATATGTGAATATTGTTGGTTTAGGCTATCTGTAGATCTTTGACGTTCACACCATATGTTATTTTTCAACTATGCATTCTATATGGCATAGTTAACTAACCATGCCCAATCAGTTACGGAGTCCAAGCACAGGGCTGATTCACTAGTCAGTGAGTTACAAAGTCTAACCACAGGGCTCACCCATTGGTCAGTTAGTTACAGAGTCCAAGCACAGTGCTCAGTGACTGGTCAGTTACATATTCCAAGCACATGGCTCATCAACTGGTCAGTCAGTTACAGATTCCAACCCCAAGGCTCACTTACTAGTCAACCACTAAATCATTCACCAAATAAATCATTCACCAAATAATTATTGAGTAACCAACTCCCCTTTTATAAATATGTTTCTCCATTATTTAATATTATAATATTATAATTCTAGTGATGAAATCATGGACCGCTCATACTCATTCTATCTAGATTAGCTAGCATCCATTATGTTTTTATTAATATACATGAATTAAACATATCTACCGCACCAAGTCTCTCGGCCCCATAGCATATAAGAGGATAACCCTCATAAGCATGCACACATATGGGCGCACTACCCAAAGGGAACTCCCGACTCACCAGCCTAATTAATTATATTCCAGCTCACTACCCTAATAATTACGATCCTCAAACCCATTACACAGGCATGTTGTCCTTAGCCATATTCATAAGTCAACCACCGGCCTAACATTTATATATTGAGAGGGGCATACCAACCTCGATTAGTTTCACGGTCATAAGCTTTCGTTTCACATGAACATGATGTTTACCACTTAGAAGTCAAATAGGAGATGTTACCTCTTTCTCCATTTTCTATGCGTTGTTCTTAGTGCACTTATTATATACATAATCCAGAACTGTTGTTGCATAGTAACTTTATGCTTATAGTCTGTAGTTGTAATTCCATTGTCCTCATGTCAAATCAATGACTTCATTTAAGGAGTGCCCTCATATTCTTATGCCATTCATACACGTTTTGTTGCATTCCAATGGCTCTCAAGTGGTTTGGACATGTATTGACTTAGCACACTGACTGCATAAGCCAAATCTGGTCTAGTAGTGGTCAAGTAGATTAAGCTCCCAACCAGCTGTCTATAAAGTGTTGCATCTGCCTCTTTAGAGTCATCCTCACTTTGAAGTTTAATGTTTTGATGTAATGGTACTGTTGCAGCCTTACATTGATCCATCCTGAATCTTTTCAGTAGACCTCTGACATACTTACCCTGTGACAGAAAAGTTTGTCTTGAATATCTCCAGATCTCAAGACCTAAACAGTGTCTTAATTCACCAAGGTCTTTCATTTCGAACACTGGTGACATTTGTTGCTTGATTTCTTTGATTAGAGAAATAAGATCACCTGTAATAATTAAATCATTTACATACAAAGAAATCAACACTATACACCCCTTTTCATCTTTCACGGTATACAGATTAGGGTCGTTTTTTACTTTTGTTCTGCCAAGCTGCAAAAAAAATGAATTATCTTTTCATACCAGCACCTGGGTGCATGTTTTAGTCCATATAGAGATTTCTTTAATCTGCAGACTAAATGTTCTTTCCCTTTCTGGAAAAACCCCCCAAGTTGCTATAAAGAAACATCCTCTTTCAATTCCCCATTTAAAGATGCAAATTTTACATCTAGTCGGCGAATCATCCAATGTTTCTTAGTAGCTAAAGCAATCAACATTATGATAATATTTAGTTTAGCTATGGTGGCAAAGGTTCCTTCATAGTCAATGCCTTCTTTTTGTGAGTACCCGTTTGCTACCAATCTAGCTTTTAATTTATCTATGGTTCCATCTGCATTAATATTGGGTTTATACAACAATTTACAGCCTATGGTTTGTTTCCCTTCAGGAAGTTCAACCAGCTGCCAAGGGTTGTTTCTGATTATAGATTCATATTCATATTCCTATTCCATATCTGTTTTCCATTCACTACATTCATTTTTTTCCTTATAACTAGAAGGCTCAACAACAGTCATCATACTAGTTATAAAATCATTTTCCCTATATCTTGCTAGCAACTAAACTTTCCTAACTGATCTGCTAAGTGGTCAGGTTGCTTCAAACCTTGTCTAGTCATCATTTTCTGAACTTGGGTTGATAGCTACATCATCTTCTTTCCCTTCCTCCTGCTGCTGCAACTATTGTTGCTCATTTTTGTCACTTGATTCATCACCTCCTTCTTCCACCAACAAGGGCACATGCCATTCTTCCTTAGTATTTTCATGGCGTCCATCATTAACCTGCTCATGAAACACTACACCTTTGCTCGCAAAAACTTTATGAGTAGAGGGATTAAATGGTTTGTAAGCCTTAAATTCTGTACAATACCCAACAAAAATACATTTGATGGCCTTTGAGTCAATTTTGTTTCTATATTCCTTTGGGATATGAGCAAAGGCTTTGCTACGAAAAACTCTCAAATGCTTAACTGCAGGCTTATAACCAAATATAGCTTCAAAAGGTTTTTTAAAATTTAAACTTCTTGTTAGACTCCTATTATTTAGATATATTGCAGTATTAATCGCTTTAGCCGAAAATCCATTAGAAAGATTCTTACCTTTCAACATACTGCGAGCACACTCCACAAGGGTAATGTTCTTCTTCTCTACAACCCTGTTTTGTTGAGGACTGTGGGGTACTGTAAACTGCTGTTGTATCCCATTATCTTTGGAGTATTTGAGTACATAAGCTTTCTTGTACTCTCCCCTTTGATCCGAGCGGAGAATCCTGATGCATTTACTTGTTTGTTTTTCAACCATACTTCTAAACTCCTTGAAGTATTCATAAGTGTTGCTCTTCTTCCTAAGGAAAAACACCCAAGTAAATATAGTATAGTCATCAATGAACAATAAAAAATAGTATGCACCGCCTAATGATCATGTTTGCATAGGCACGTATAGATTTGTGTGTACCAGCTTGAGTATATCTCTCTTCTTTCTATCAGGATTCACATGAAATTCATCTTTGTGCAACTTTCCTAGTGCACATGGATTACAATCAATATGAGCAGATTTTAAAACAGGAAGACCTTCGACCATACCTCTTTTCTGTAAAAGCAGAAAGTCATTGACGTTAATATGGTTGAACCTCTCATGCCATAAATCCATTATAGTCATGGCTGATGATGTCAATGCCTAATGCGGTGTGCTTTTGACATTTAACTTGTACAATCCTCCCACATGAATGCGTGATGCAATAGGCTTCATAGAATCCAACAGGTCTTTAATGACACAATATGATTTATAAAAATCTACCCTCAGATTCTGGTCATTCATAGTAGAAGTAGGGATCAAATTATTTTTGATCCCGAGTACATACATAACATTATGGATATGTCTAATATTTCCATCAAGCAAAATAATAGGAATATTACCATAACCTTTGATTTGGTACCCTCTATCACCGCCAAGATAGATGTTTGCTTCGCTGCTGGTCTCTTTGAAGTATTCAAACCATTGTTTGTTCCTTGTCATGTGGATGGATGCACCTGAGTCGACAAACCAATATCTGTTTCATCCTCCTTAGCCAAAAATGTAGAGTCAAATATGAACAACATGCTTCTTATGTCACTTCTGACCTTCATCAAACTTCGTTTTCATCCAATATCTCACTATATGGCCAATTCTACCACAATAAAAACATTTGGTCATAGAGTCATTTCTATTGAAAGACATACCTTTAGGTGAGGGCATCTTTGTCTATGGGGTTGTACTGCTCTTCTGTGATGCATTTGTATTTCCTTTCAAGGGCTTCTTTGCCATTAAGGCCAAATCTAAACTCTGGGGTTTATGAGTAAGTTGTCTTTCCTCCTCTTGCATGAGGATCCCTATCAATTCTTCAAACACGGGAGATTTTTCTCTTGCATTCAAGCGAGTGATGAACATCTAATACTCATCAGTCATACCATTCATGATAATCGTGACCAAATCTGTATCTGACATAACTTCACCGATATCACCCAACTTGTTCTTGAGCTCCTTGATCTGTGAAATGAATGCTACAACTATCTCATTCTCCTCCATCTTGATGGAGAGAATATTGCTCTTCAAGAACAACAATCAATTGGTGTTCTTGACCTCATAGAGATCCTTGAGCATCTTCCACATCTCTGGTGTAGTCTTTCGATCATGAATAGGGGGGATAATGCAATCTTTGATTGACAATTTCATGAGAATTCTCACCTTAGTCTCCCACTTGTCCCAGTCTTGGATTGTTGTTGTTGTTTCTCTTGCAATGAGGTTTGGCTTCATCTCATCATTGTTCACAATCGTCCATGCATTATGTCCCTCAAGTAGGGTTTGCAGCCTGAATTTCTAACCAAAGTAATTGGATCCATCCAGATTGTTGTTTTCATTGAGGTAAGCTTTTGCTACTTGATTATTCATCTTGAATGAATAAAAAAATTCAACCCCAATAAAAAAAAAAACAACCCCGATATTCTTAAAAATAAACTATTTGAAATGCATGATAAAAAAATGAGCCCAAAGCCAATACAAGGAGAGCCCAGGTCTCCCACTTTTCAATCGCCCACCTTTTCCAAATGATGAGCCCCTCCTTTTCTTTAATTAAAGAATTAAAAGAACTTGAATTCTTTCCCCTTTCCTTTTTAAAAAAGAAATTTAAATAAAAAAAAACTCATATTCCTTCTTTAAAATTAGTTGCCCCTTTTCTTTTTCATTTTTAAAAGGATTACTTAATTCTTTCTTTTAAAAACAAACTCACCCTTTTTAATAAGAGCCCCCTCTTTAGTTACAAAAACTTAAAAAATTTCCAATACGCAATGTATTTCCACAATGCACCATATGCAATGTATTTCCACAATGCACCATTAATCAACATAAAATAATGTGTGACCTTGACTATCAACAACAACAAGTCTCCGGCCTGCGATCCCTGAGAAGATCCTCCACATGGCATCCGGGCAATGCTCCGACCTGCGATCCCATAGCGAATCCATGCTCACGGCACCAAACCTACTTGGTCTCACACCTACTCGACCTCAATCAAGCAATCTCGCCTTCCTCCACGAATGCTCCATGCAGTGCTGGCCTTGTCCTAGGAAGGGAAAGACCAAACCTGCTCTGCGTCAATCAAGCGATTCAGATCCAACACACTCCCAGATTGGATGCACACCTCCAGGCATCCAACATGGCCTCCTCCACGTGGCTTAAATTTCATGCAGATCTACTCTAGCGCTATAATCCACACGGCCTTCTCAGATGGCATCCCACCATGCAACATGCAAAGATAGAAAAAAATACAGACTCTTCCCCTCACACAAGGTCGACGCGATTTTCCTCCAAGCACTCACACCGATCTGAAGATAAAAAATCGTGTAAGCGTAGAAGTGAAATGGGCGTGATTTTCTCGCCAAAATTCAAGATGATTTTTCCTCAATCATACGGCCTCTCTCCACTCAGGTACAGGCTTCCTTAGCCCTGTAGCTTTGATACTATGTTAAAATGAGATGCTTGAATTAGTAAATAAAAAACTCACTAGTCAGCTCTATGAAGGAGAGTCTAAACGAGGAGAGTTTGGCTTTGCAGAACGCTCTACATTCTCAATATACTGCAAACATTATATAACATACATGGTTTTAGGGAAGTTAGAACCATACCCTAAGAAATAGAAACCAATTCCTATTCTAAGGTATCGTGAACCAACTCACATTATTATAGGATTCTCCATTATCTTCAACACATATGTGCTCAACCATTTCATTAGTGTGCCTGTGCAACATCACAAACCTCAACCCAAGACTTCATCAAAATAGTACAAGTTTTCACATTTGGAGGATATTGATCCCAAACTTCCTCATAGAAGCAAAGGGCATCACTTGTCAACTTGTTTTTACAAAGAACACTATGCAAAGAATTGAGATCATCAATACCTATTTTTCGCCCAGAATCCACCATTTCTCTAAAGGCATGCATGGCATCTTGCGGTAGGTGGGCTCTTGCATATCTATTCATTATAATGGAGAAAGCTTCGTGGGTGATCGAAATTCATTTTTCTTCATTTGTGCAAGAAAATGCTAAATGGTGTCAAATAATTTAGGGTTCCCTAATATGTCAATAATTATGCTCTACACATCTATACCGATCTTTCTACCATCCCAACCAAAAAAATCTAAATGCAGGAACCCCAAGACCACAACACTTCTTCACAACTTGCTTAAGTAAATCATATGACAATTTTAAAGAACACCCACTAAGAGATTCTTCCAGCTAATGATGGGGTTCATGGTAATCTACATATCATACTCAATTCCTTTTCAAAATGATTATGGCCATCCTCATTATTACTATGTTTTTTAACTGTAATATGTATGATTTGTTCCCTAGTTGTTATTTCTAAATAAATATGTCTGGTGTAGACTAAATTATGGGTAATATACCCATGAAAAAGCTCTAATTGCAAGTAAAAATTTTGTAATGGACTTTATTGGCTTGGACATGAGATTTTAAATTGCCAAGGTATTTACATAACATGATCCAATCTAAGGAAATTTTCTTTAAAAAATGGTTCACTTGGAGATTGTTGAAGATCGTCATATGGTATGATTGCTAATATATACATGAATGTAGAGACCAATCCTTCTCTTCATGAGATCAACATCATTGTGGCCTTTTCTAGATAAGGAAACCATTTTTTAGTGTCACCCGAGGCTAGAAACTCCTTGAAACTTTGAGCAGAGATTATAAATGCGTTGATTTTGAAGGATAGCTCTAAAAAGTTTCCAAAGCATTTTCGTTCAACACTAGTCCTGTGTTAAACTTTTTATTTAAACTAACTCCACAGGTCATCTATTGTTGCTTTCTTGTGTCTTTTTTTCCTCATCCTCGTTCCTGCAGCTACAAAATTCTCTTTGAAAGACCTACTAAATTTTGGTGTCTTGTTGTTGGGGATAATGCTTAATCATGTCATGTAATTGCTAACAAATAAGTCAGCAGATTTTGTGTTATCTGTGCAAAATTAGGGAAGCAAATTATTAGGGTGGTCAATGCTCAAAATTAGATTCCAAAAGATTGGTAGTGTCATTAGATTTGTTAGTCAGTTGATTGATAATAATATTAGTAATAAGTTGACTATATAACAATGTAGTTAATGGCTTGATTTAATATGATATTTACAGGAGGTTTGAGCTCATAGAGCGAGTGCGTTTTACTTGTTCATTGTTTTTTTATATATTTTTTCGTCATAATTATCTTGGCCTATAGCTCACTTAAAAAGCCATTTCATATTCTACAAGTGGCATCAGAGCATGTAAAATTATTTTGGGTTAAAGTTTTATTGTTGAAATTTTGCCAAAGTTAATCATGTTGAATTCTAACCAGATGCCCGTTCCAGAATTTGATGGGAATGACTATGATTATTGGTGAATTAAGATGCTGACCTTTTTTATTGGAAAATATTTGTGGGAGATTGTTGAATCAGGTTATGAGGAGCCATCTTATTGGAATTCCCTTACAGCCAATGAAAGAACTACGAGAACAGAAGCAAGGAAGAAGAATTCTCAAGCTTTGTTTCACATTTAGATAGCTCTTGATAAGAGATTATTTCCAAGAATATATGGAGAAAAAACTTCCAAGTATGCTTATCAGACTCTACAAGAAGCTTACCAAGGTAGTGATCAAGCTTCAGACATTGAAGCAAGAGTTCGAGAATTTGAAGATCCAAGAAGCTGAAAGTATTAGTGACTATTGTGTGAGAGTCAAAGATGTGATCAATAAAATGGCTACACTTGGAGAAATTGTAAGTAATTAAGTTTTAATTAAAAAGGTATTGATATCTTTAACACCTTGATGGAATCATGTTGCCATAATCATAGAAGAAATCAAGGATTTGACAAAACTGCAGTTTGATCAATTAGTTGGATCCTTGATGTCTCATGAAGAAAGATTGAAGGACACATTTGAAGGTCTAGAGAGCTTTTTCCTCTAAATTACAAATCACAAATAAAGAAGATGTGAGCAGCAGTATTGCGAAAACAAATCAAGTCCAAGGTAAATGGAAAAGCCAAAATTCTTCAAGAGGTAGAGGAAGAAGTAGTTTCAGAGGAAGAGGTAGAGGTAGATTTGATAAGAGAAATGTTGAATGTTACTATTGTAACATGTATGGCCACTTTGAAAGAGAATTCAGATTGAGATAAGGTAAAAATGCTAACTATGCTCAAGAAAGTAGTGAGTATCCTTGAATTCACTTATTTTTATGTTATGCGAAAGGTGAAAATGCTAGTAAATATGTTTGGTACCTAGATTCTGGATGCTCTAAGCATATGATAGGGAATGAAAAGTTGTTTTCAACAAAGGATGGAAATTTTAAATCCAAGATCCAGATTGGTGATGGTAAACCATTAGAGGTTGTTGCCAGAGGAGCTATGGAGGTCCAAACAAGAGAAGGTATAAAGAGTATTGATCACATTTATTATATTGTACAATTGAAGCATAATTTGTTTAGCATTGGGCAGCTATGTGTGAAAAATTATAAAGTAGTCATTGAATATAAGACATGTACTATTTATGATCAAATAAGGGAAATAGGATGATCACTGTTGTGCCTATGAAAAGGAATAGGATGTTTGCCTTGAGATTTGATGAACATAACAACAAACTTGCAAATATGACCTATGAGGATTCAAGTTGGTTATGGCATCTTAGGTATGGGCATCTAAATTTTCACAGTTTTAAGTTTCTAACCTCACATGCATTAGTTTTTGGTTTGCCCAAGGTAGAGGAGCATAAGAAGGTTTGTGAAGGATGTGCCAAAGGCAAGCATGAAAGGAAAAAGTTTCCAAAGGGCATTGCATGGAGGACTCATCACCCAATTCAGCTTGTTCATTGAGACATATATGATCCTATGTAGACTAAGAGTTTGGGTAACTCATCATATTTCATCACTTTTATTGATGATTACTCACGAAATTGTTGGGTATATTTTTTGAAGGCCAAAAGTGAGGCCATGGATACATTCAAGAAGTTCAAAGCCCTCATAGAAAATGAGAAAGGGTGCAAGATAAAATGTTTACGAACTAATCGTGGAGGATAATCCTTCTCAAAATCTTTCTAGAGTTACTGTGATGTGAATGGAATTAGGAAGCAGCATAATACCACATACACAACCCAACATAATGGCATAAATGTAAGGAAGAATCATATTGTGGTTGAATGGGCAAGGTGCATGTTAAAAACTAAGGGATTGAGTAATTCTTATTGGGGAGATGTAGTTGCTACAACAATGCACATCCTCAACCATAGCCCCACCAATGCACTCGAAAAGATGACTCCTTTTGAAGCTTGGTATGGGAAAAGGCCTAATGTTAATCATTTCAAAGATTTTGGTTGTTTGGCTTATGTGCATGTACCTGATCACAATAGAATAAAGTTAGATGTAAAGAGTTAGTTATGTATTTTTATTGGTTATGGTGAGACAAGTAGGGGTTATAAATTGTATAATCTTCTCACTAATAAGCTTATTGTCTTAAGAGATGTAATTTTCTATGAAGGGGGAGTTTATGGTTAAAAAAATGGCCATGTTGAGAGGAATTTTTTTTTTGAATGATGATATAATTGTTGATATCAATCATGAGTAGCCAACTAATGTTTCTGTAACTAGTGGGTTAACTCCATTGAGCAACGCTTCATCAATTTCTTTAATATCAAGTTCAAGTCCAAATTCTTCTTCAAGTTCTAAAAGGAAGGTAAGAAGATTGAATGATATTTATCAGAGGTGTGCAAATCAAGCACATGAAGAAAGCCCAATTGGTGAGATAGTCAATTTTTCTTTATTAGCCGAGGCTGATTTTGAACCATAATGTTTTGAAGATGCATGTACTAATGAGGTTTGGATGCAATCCATGGAAGAAGAGATGGATTCCATTCAAAGGAATGACACTTGGGAGTTGACAGAGCTTCCACGTGACAAGAAAAGGATTGGCACCAAGTGGGTCTACAAGACTAAATTTAATAGTGATGGGAGTGTTGAAAGACATAAAGAAAGATTATATGCTAAAGGATTCACACAGAAGTATGGAATTGATTATGAAGAGACATTTGCACCGATATAAAGACAAGAGAACATTAGAATGTTGATTTCGTTAGCAGCTCAGAAAAAGTGGAGCATACGTCATATGGATGTGAAAATTGCCTTCTTAAATGGGCAGTTAAAGGAGGAAGTATATGTGGAGTATCCACAAGGTTTTTAAGTGGAAGGAAAGGAGAATAATGTCTACAAGTTGAAGAAGGATTTTTACGGTCTCAAGCAAGCACTAAGTGCATGGTATGCCAGGATTGATGGATAATTTTAGGAAAATGACTTCCAGAGAAAAAAGAGTGATCCTACCCTTTACTACAAACAAGAAGGTATTGAGATTCTAATGATAAGTTTGTATGTTGATGATCTATTGTATATGGGTAGTAGTTCTAAGATGAATGATAAATTCAAAGTTTCTATGATGAATGAATTTGAGATGAAAGATCTAGGCATCATGAAATATTTTCTAGGAATGGAGGTTTATCAAAGTAAGGATGAGATTTTCATTTGTCAGAGAAAGTATGCACAGGATATGCTAAACAAATTTGATATGCTTGATTGTAATCCATCCACTACTCCAAGAGCTCACGGATTTGTGTTATGTAGAGATGATGGTGTAACAGTTTATTTAGTTGATGAGACAACTTACAAAAGTATTGTGGGGATATCGATATTTCTAACCCACACAAGACCTGATATTACATATTCAGTTTCACCTATTTCTAGGTATATGACAAATCCATTTGAAATACACATGAAGGCAACCAAGAGGATTTTGAGGTATATGAAAGGCACTCTAAATTTTGGTATTCATTACTACTCTTCTGAAAAGTTCATTCTTGTTGGATTTCGTGATTCAAATTGGGGAGGTAGTATTGATGACCGTAAGTCCACATTTAGAAATTGTTTCTCTTTTGGTTTTGGTTTGATTACCTAGAGCTCAAAAAAACAAGCATTGTTTCCCTCTCATTCACAGAAGCAGAGTATGTTGCAATTACCTCAGCAGTTACACAAGCTCTCTGGCTCAGAAAAATTTTGGAATAAATTGGAGAAAAGAAAATTCAACCTACAGTTATTTATTGTGATAATGTAAGTGACATCAAGTTAGCAAAGAATCTGGTTCATCACAGTATGACAAAGCATTTTGACATGAAATATCACTTCATTCGGGGTTTGGTATAGAAGAAGGATATTAAATTGAAGCACATAGATACTCAGTATCCGCTAGTAGATATCTTCACCAAAGCAATTGCAAAAGATCATTTTTTGGCACTATGAGATAAGATGGTAAACCGTCATTAAGAATTAAGTGGGAGTGTTGGGGATAATGCCTAATCATGTCATGTAATTGTTGACAAATAAGTCAACAAATTTTGTGTTGTCTGTGCAAAATTAGGGCAAGAAATTATTAAGGTGGTCAGTGCTCAAAATTAGATTTCAAAAGATTGGTAATTTCATTAGATTTGTTAGTCAGTTGATTGATAATAATATTAGTAATGATTTTACTATATAACAATGTAGTTAATGGTTTGATTTAATATGAGATTTACAGGAGGTTTGAGTTCACAGAGTGAGTGTGTTTTATTTGTTCAATGTTTTTTTTATATGTTTTTTCTTCATAATTATCTTGGCTTATTAGCTGGCTTAAAGATGCCATTTCTTATTCTACACTCGTAGCCTTTTCAACATTTTTATCATCACTTTTTCTTCTAAAATATGATCTCAAATCGACTCTACAAAACCTCTGTATAAGGTAAAGTTGATTCATGTTCCAATGATGCCAGGGAAGTTGACCCAACCTCCTTTGTACCCAAAATCCATCTCATGAATCACCACCTGCGCACATAAACTTAAACTAAAATAATTATACAGAAGCAAAGTGATGCCTCTTCTAAATACCCATTCTGAGGACATCTAGCTATTCCATGGTGTCTTTTTCAATCCTCTCACTTTCAACATTGTTCTAACCTTTACTACATCACACCACATTCTAGTTGCAACATAAAGATTTGAGAGTACAACATAATTTCCAACATTTTGAGGATCTAACACTAAAAGATAATCGGCCACACACTCTCTTAGATGAATATTTCAATGAATACTGCATGCACCAATGATACTAGGCCACTTTGATGTCCTAGTTGTTAAACCTAGGTTTCTAGGGAAGGCCAATGATTCTAGACCCCTTCTATTCTCTTCTCTTGTACGCCAACAACTGCTCCAATGTAACTTTAAAGATTGATTAAGGTCTTCCTTACCATTTACAAGCCTCCACACTATATTTTCCGTCAATGGAAGCACATTTTCATAAATTAAAACCCTTAAAATATTTTTGTTCTCGCTCTTACAGTCCTCGCAATGGAATTTCTCTTTGTCAATCGAGCCGCTCTTTTATTCTAGCTTGATTCACTTTATAATATAACCCTCATTCTCCTATATTCAATGTATAATCCTCTGCGCCGTGATGGAATCCCCCTTTTATTTACTGAATGGTGTGATCTCCAATTGACCACGATCCTCCTCTTTTTTTCACATTCTTGGCTAAGTTAAGAGCCTTTATACTAGCGATTGTCTCAAAGGGTGCAAAGAGAGGTTGATATGATTTTTAAATCTAAAAAAATGTACTCTGGTTTTCAAATCAAGCAAATTAGTTGATCTATAATTTTTATTTATTTATTGATTTATTTTATTTTTTATTTTATTTTTATTTTTTTAATTTTTATTTTTTATTTATTTATTTATTTTTTTTTAATTTATATTTATAATTATAATAATTCGAGCCTTGATAAGAAAAGATTGCTATTATAAATGCATGCATTTTATTACACTCCAGTAGGAACATTTGGGAATAAAATACTCAACACTCAATATTCTTTCTGAAAATCAACCTAAGTAAATTAATTATATCACATTTTAAGGTGATCTTACATTTTCTCCAATTTTATTAGGCCTTCGGTTACTAGAGAAAATATAACAGTGTTTCCATCATGATGTTGAATTTGAGGATGCTAAGACCCTTATGAGACCTGAAATTCATTGGTATAATTGAGGCATAATGAACAACTACTTAATCCCTATAAGATAGGCTTGTTTTTGTTTTTTTTTCTCGTTACATAAATCCTTTTGGGCAACGGATATTTTGGGTCGAATTCCATTAAAATCATACACAATATATAATATGATGTATAAAATGAATACCTGCACATATATACTACCCATAAGGAACTTTCTCTTTGAATGTAATTTAAATCCTCTAAAATGTAGAGGAAATGAGTACCTTTTTTAAATTGAAGCACAAAAATCATTAAAATTGATGGATATACATACCAACTCAGAAATATAGAGATGAAATGTCATGAAAAAAACATGAAAAGTGATCTCAAATGTCCATTCCCACAACATAACAAAACAACAATGAAAAAAAATATAAATGGATATGGTTGAGGCATAATATTTACATTTTGGGTGGCACCAATTATGGAAAAACATGGAGAAAAAATAGTCTTTCTAGTTTTTTCTCTGCACCTCCCCATGCTAGAGAGTGGACATGGAATTTTCCAATCCAAGCTACCTGGAAAGGGTATCAATCCAACAATTCCACTGAGGTCCCTGGTTTCCTATAATAGGATTATGATTGTATAGAAACTGAGAATTTTATCGTAAACAATGTACTACAATAGATTTCTTAAGATGATTCACAATAAATTTTCCATTGTAGGAATTTTTTGTTGTTGAATATCAAGCTAAAATCATAGGTTCATCCTTGTTTTTCCCTTTCTTTAGCTCACTCATCTAGCTTTCGGATAAAAGGTGCCAACTTGAATACACAAATCTTGAGCCTTCCTTCCCTTACCAAAAACACCATCTATTTTCTTCACACTCCATCTCTCATTCCATTACCAGAAAGACCATCTCTGAGCAATAGAAGAAAAGTGGTCAAATGGGTTATCATCCTTCCCATCATAAATAAAGTGTGCAAGCATTACAACCTTTTCTGCATCATATCCTCAAAAACTAGCATTGTGGTGTTAAGATCAATCTCAATTTTTTTTTCAAAAACCCGTGTATGCAGTCTCATGGCACACTCGGTGTACAAGAATCCAAGATAGAGACTATTTTCTATGCTTAGATGCTAAAGAGACTAAACAATCATAAAATCTCAAGTCAAAAAATTAAAACTAAAATATCCTGTAGAAATCTTCCAAGTTGCAATATATCTAGTAAATAAATAGAGTGGAATCCCACATCTTGTTGCTACTAGTAGTAAATATGATAAAATACTTTGACAAAATGCTTGCAACGTTAAGACCATGCGCTGCATGGGTGGGTGCCTATTTTTAGGCCTCATAAGGTGAGGTAGAGGTACATGTGTGCCTACTCTTTGGCTTTATGATGTGTTATTTATAATTAATTGTATACTATTTGGATGCATTATCAGATGCATTTTCGTAGAAATGGATCATGTATCTAAATATTGAGCCACCAATAGTTAAATGCCAAAAATTTTACCATTGGATTTCTGAAAAATCATTGTATCATACAAAATAAAATATTTGAATATTGAATATATGTTGACATTTTTCATTTTCAATGATATACAAATTACCTTAGGAAAAATATAAGATTGGTCTTTAAGAAGAGAAGTTTCATCGTACACTCTACATTGCAAAATTGGCTGTGAATGTTGAATATATATTGTCATTTTTCCATTTCAATGATAAACAAATTATCTTAGACAAAGCTTAAGATCATACTTTTAACCTGACAAGTATCATCGTATATCCTTCCCTGCAAAATTGGCTATGCTCTACTTTTCATCAACTTGCTTGCATTTCCTCCACTTTTTATCAACTTGCTTGCATTTCATCTTTTGCATCCTTTGATTTAAATCAACTTCCTACTTCCTCTTTTCCATCCATACACTCAAGGAACTATCATTATCTATATTGGTAATAACTACATTGTTTTCCATTTGGTAAGCACAAAGTACCTACATTTTAGGAAAATGCTCTGAGATGCTTTAAGAGAAATATTGTTCTCGTCAGATTCAAGCTATTTTCTGCTGGGTAAACATGAATGAGGTTAATCCTTACCCTAAGATACTTGTATTATTATATTAATTATCCTAGCGACATCCAAACCAAATCACCAGAGAACATAAAAACCTCGATGCCATGACCTGCCAAAAGAGGGTGAGAATAAGTGTATATCAAAAAATGGTAAGATATTGTAAAGGAGGATAATACTATAATAGTTTAATTGTAATGCTAATAAGGATATGATGTAGCAGAATGTGTAGAAACAAAGTTTTCATAAATCTAACAACTTCTTTAGTATGAAGTTGACAAAGAGAAGGGCTATATACTTTTACCCAATCACTAATTTTGTACTATCTTGTAGGCAAGGAACGATGGAAAACTTTTTGGAGTAGTAATTTAATTTTCTCCCTACCAATACCATTTGATTTTAAAACTTGTTGAAGACCCCTATCAATCCTCGCACATAAAAATATATGTATTTAAAACATAAAGAACTTTAGGTTGAAGTTTAGGATTTGATGAACATTTTGCAATCATGCAAAGGTCAATTAAAATTCATGCCATGAATGAATGTTTGCAGTGGCATATATTAGGTTTCTTTGGAATGCAAATGG
Source organism: Pinus taeda (assembly GCA_000404065.3). Lineage (NCBI taxonomy): Eukaryota > Viridiplantae > Streptophyta > Pinopsida > Pinales > Pinaceae > Pinus > Pinus taeda. Next base: position 20,584 of record APFE030510105.1, read on the forward strand.
GTTCAATTGCACCATTACATTTGACTTTCTTTGTATGATTCATGTCTAATGTGTTAGGTGTTGAGAAGGTACACACGTGAAACTATGTGTTTCCATTATTCTCCTTTTTTTCATAAATTTTTTTCATCTTATGATGTTTGTTTAATATGAAATGGAAACAAAATCATGAATACACACTTGTGAATGTTAAATGGTTAAATATAATATCATATTTGTAGTGACCATTTTTTATTCAACCTTCTTTAATAACTAATTGATCCTAAAAGAAGCAGACATGATTTTAGCTGAATGTTTTGCAGCTGTAATGAGCCTAGGAAAACACAATGGACAGTTCTCTCATAAAATATGGGCATTTGAATAGGATCTGGGTTCATGGAAGAAGCTCTTCCATTTGGAAGACGAACCCTTCCTACCGAGGGTTTTCTCAGCATTATACCAAGAACAAAATTACATCAAAATGACAAAATTTCTTAAGTGCAACTCATATAAATAATAATATTAAACAAAACAAGAATAAAAATATAATAGGAAATCCTCCAATGTTGATAGAGATAATTCCATTTGTCCTTTATAGTCATACCTTCAATGGAGCTTCTACAAAATTAGAGAAACTACTTTCTAAGGGCTAGATTGCAAGTGTTGAGTTCAAGCTCATATTTTTTATTAGCCTAAATTCACTTTGCAATATCTAAGTTTTATTTTAGATTATGAGCACATATAGAAAATTGATTTCAATCTAATCAAATTGTGATCGATTAAAACATCAATACTACATTAACTTATGCTTACCAAGTTAGTAGCGACGCTTCCCTCTTGATTTTAAATTTCCTCCAGCATAGAATTTCCATCCTTTCAATGCATGTCCTTCTCTTTTCTTAACTTGAAGTTGTCATAGATCATGCCATATGTGATTTATTTCAAGCTACCAAGTTTCCGAGTCTGGTAAAATTGAACAAATGCACAATAAAAAAATAGCATGAAGTATGTGTACCTACCTGATTTTTCTCTAACAGAGCCTCCAAGTCATTCTTTTCCACCAACGCTATTGTATCATTGTGGCAAAGAGAAATATGATAATTCAAATCTCCATTCCATCCTTTAAATACATGGCTTTCTCTTTGATCAATTTGGTGTTATCATAGAGCATGCCAGATTTGATTTATTTCAAGCTACTCACAAATCCAAAGTGGGATGGAATTATCTTTTTGGACTGCAAACAACACTTAAATATTACCCAACATTGAACATCCAAACATATATCTTTCTTTTTTAATATTTCTGTTGCAACATTCTGCTTGGTTGATGAGATTAGAATTGATTGTATCCAATAACAAATGAGCAAAACTAGTTGTGGCTTTCCCATCAAACTTTTCTCCCATGGAAAACTCAAATTCAAGCTTTGTTGTTGATATTTAAGGGATTCCATAAACACATATGCTAATTCAATTTTCCTACACATCCAACAACCCTTGTAATCATTAAGAAGCTGAGGAACTGAAACTAACATAGATATGACGCATTTAAATACACGATTAAGTTCAATTCGAATGTTAAAAAATGAAACAATCATGAAATGTGTTGATAATTGTCTATGGAAGTGTTCGTCATACATTTTTTAAAATAATAACAAGAATTTTTGCATTGTAATGAAACTTATAAGTGAAATATTGTAAATGGTGATCTCTTAACAATTGTTCAATTATGAGAATACGATGCACATTGTCATTTTGAGCAAGTAGACTTGTTGTCATTTTCCCTACTTCTGTATCAAGAATGTCCTGTATATACTTAAGTTCTTATATTGACTATCCATTTAGCAACCACTTTTTTACGTTTTCAATTCAAAATATCTAGATAATTTGTGAAACATTATGCCCATAAGTGATATCATGTATGCTTAGATCGGTCCAAATTAAAGCACATACATGACAAACCTTCTACGTTCTAAAAATGAGCATATTGTCTAGAGCTTATTAAAAACATTTGAGCTTCACATAACTAATGAAATTTACTTAATTAGCAGCCAGCAATCCAATTCTCGAATATATTTGACATTCATATTAAATCATTATTTGATTTTGAGAGGGTTGTTATTACATACCATGTTTGTGTACAAAAATTGTAGGTTATAGCACTAGAACCTTTCGGCACCAAGACTGTGCAGGAATATATGACAAAGTTGTCCATTATGGTAGGAAAAATTGTAACTTGAGAGTTACATTAGTTCATACCTACGAAATTACCTTTGGATCATGTTCTCTAGACCCATATGTTTTCATATTGTCTATTCAAACTCGTGGGTTATCATACTCGAAGAATTATAAATATATTTTGACAATGCTACATATGTGTTATGGGATATTTGGCCTGGATTATGATAACATTTTGATTTCTAGTTGAAAAGAGTTGCAGAACTGAGTCATGCATTCCTGTAAAGCAAGAATTTCTCTATTGAGTATTTTTCCTTCTACTGTGTTTTCCTCATATTGATGGTTTCTTTGAGTCACTAAATCAAACATATATTTGTGTTTTTATTTATTTGAATTGTTATGAATGAGTGGCTTTGTTACTCTCCAAACTTTAGTCTCCTTCTAAAAATTTTTGTATTCTACAAACAATAGAACCTTTATAAGTTGGTGATTAGAGTCCCCAAAAAATATTAATGAAAAGGGAAAGAGCTAGATAAAAACAAGAGGAAGCTTCCTTTTTGTCTGAGCCCTTCATGAAAAGGTTATTTTTGGCCTTGCACCAAGAACATAATTACATCAAAATGGAAATTTTTCTCAGGTGCTACTCGTATAAGCAACAATTTTAAACAAAATCACAATAAAAGTATAACAAAAAGTCCTCCAAAGTCAATAGGGAGAATTCCATTTCTCCTTTCTAGTGGGACCTTCACTGGAGCTTCTACAAAATCAAGAAATCTACTTTCTAAGGGTTAGATTGCAAGTAATTGATCAAACCAAAAAAGTCACAGATTTTCGATAATAGATAATAAAATTAAGTAGTCCTTTGTAGAGACTTTGACACTGTACTATGACATGCAGAATGAGGTGATGTTGTAGAGCTTATTAGAACATTGCTTTCTGCAAATTTATCCTAGAGTTGTGCATAATTAATTTATTCAAGAAAGGACTAGTGTTTAGTCTTGTGGTTGGAAAAGGATTTCTCTTTGTAAATTAATCAACAGACAGGGATGAGGGAAAATATAGATAACTACTTGTTTGAATTTCCAGTAAGGGACTTGTCTTTATTTCTTTTCTTGTTAGTATTTGAAAAAGAATCATAACATTATGGAAGCTTAGTTTGAGCTTTGGCTTTGCACTAGTGTTGGTCTCTCGATTTGCTACCATAGCCATGCCATAGCTTGGGGATTCGAATGATCTCTTTTGCATTATCACAACTCTCAGTTTGCGAGATGGTAGACCTTTGGAAATGGATCTTATTTCATTGTTTAGGATTCATGGTGCTCGAAGATTCAGAGAAGAGATTACCACTTTAGGATGGTCACAATTTCCTGAATTTTCTAATTGTTTTCAATTTCCTTATTTTCTATTAACAAAATCTCTAGATAAGTCTAGGGCAGGCCATCTCTCTTTTGAGAGTGAAACCCATATGGAATTTGATGCACAGAGTTATCTCCAAAACATAGAGCAAGAACCTAATGCACATTTGTTTCTAAATGAGCGCAAATAATGTTAAATTTTCTAAAAATACATAAAATAAAATAAAAAAATAGTGAAAATTCCCAAATAATAGCAGAAGTGTCCTTAGGCACACAAATTTTATTAATAAGGAAAAGAAAAATTACAATAAATTTGCAGGAGATTACACACTATCACTCAACACTCTTGCAAATGGAGAGAAACAAGCTTTAAATAAGCTAGTGTCCTAAATTAATTTTGTTATGGATCACTTATTTCGTTTAAAAGTGTCCATTTACATTTAATGCACATGTAACAACACTCCTAACTATTTTCCTAAATTAGTTCCTAAGAAACAACACCTTTCTAGACGTCATATCTTTTGTAGCAAATATGTATTCTAAGAAGACTCTAAGACTCTAAATAATTAATCTAAGAAAAATTTAAACAATTAAATATTAATTTATGGCTTTGGATCATACATCTAACATTACCCCCTTTTATCCAAAAGTACATTACAATAGATTCCAAGTTCTTCCCTGAAATCAGTGAATTTGATTTTGCCAAGTGGTCTTGTGAAAATATATAAGATTTGACCTTTGGAAGGACAATATATCAGCTTGATGACATCCTTTGCAATGAAAATTGGATTTTTTGCAAGCTTTATGGTTGACTGACTATCGATGAATAAACATGTCGCTTCTGCTTTAGGGACGCCTAAATCCTGCAAAACTCCACGCAGCCAAACAATCTCACATGTCGCTTCCCATGTTGATATATATTATGCTTCTACCAAAGAAGTGGCTATTGTAGCTTTCTTCTTACAACTCCAAGAAATTGTAGTTGACCCCATGTTCATCAAATAACCTAATTTTGATTCTCGATCATCAATACTGTCAGCAAATATGCATCTGAATATCCACCAAGTACAAATTTCTTAGCCTTTATGTAAAGAATACCAAAATCTTTCATTCCTTGGACATATCTAAGAATCCTTTTTGTTGCATTATAGTGGCTTTCACTTGGTTCATGCATAAAATGTGAGACAAAAGTAACAGCATAATATAAGTCAAGATGAGTGGTTGTCAAATAGATCAAGCCGCCAATCTACTATCTATAAGTAGTATTGATCAGCAATTCCCCCCTTTCAAATTTTGAATGTTTTAAGTTTTTTTCAATTGGGGTGAGAACGAGCTTGCAATATCGCATTCCAAATATTTTAAGTAGTCCAAATGCATACTTTCTTTGACTAATGAAAATATTGTTTAGATGTTGGAATAATTCAACTCCAAGATAGTAGTGAAGTAATCCCAAATCAATGATCTTAAATACAGTCTACAACTCCTTATTTACCTGCATAATATGATCATTATTATTCCAAGTAATGATCAATTCATCCACATACATAACTAGAATCACCATAAACATAAGAGGTATCATTTTATTCACTTAGTTTAAATCCAAACTTGTGAATGTACTCATCCTTTTTTACATACCAAGCTCATGGAGCTTGTTTCAACCTGTATAAATCCTTGATTAGTTTGCATACTTTGTGTTCCTTCCCTTTGATCTCAAAGCCTACAGGTTGAGTCATATATGCTTCTTCCTGCAAGTCTCCCTTAAGGAAGGCACATTTAACATCCATCTGATGTACTTTCCATCCTTTTTGAGATGTTAATGCAAGTTTTAACCTGATCGTGTTCCATTTTGTTATAGGTGCAAATATTTCCTCATAAACAATTCCTTCTTATTGTGCAAAACCCTTAGAAACAAACCTTGCCTGAAAGTTGTTAATCTATCCATCTTTGTTATAACTAATTCGGTAAACCCATTTACATCCAATGGGTTTCACATTTTTAGGACAATCAACAATTTTCCAAGTGTTATTTTCCATCCGTGCCTTGTATTATTCAACCATTGCCTTTTTCCATACTACATGTTTTACTTTCTCTTTGTATGTGGAGGGCTTAGTAAAATCATTTGTTATTAAGGAAATTTTTCTTCATTTCTTTGTGAACTTCATGTTCTTGTTTTGTTTTGTTCATTTGACCTGAGATCCTTCAAAAGTTGAATGGCCCATTTAGGAAGTTGATGTTCACTTGCTTGTGGATCTGAATAATCACCAACATTATAAAGTGGATTTATATAAGAAGATGTTCTTCTATCATGTGAAGGTTTAGGGGGTGGGGGTCACTATCAGATGAACTAATTCCAGAAGATTTGGATGGTCTAGATGAAGTAGGTGAGTTGGATGAACCATTTTAAGATGAAGGCAATTCAATCTCATACCAATGTTGTGTACTTGGTTGATTTTGCATTCTTATTTTCTTTTTATCACACTTACTTTCTAATTTCTATAGAAGGATTTCTATGTATGTGGCACTCTTGCTTTTTGTTTCATCAAATATAACATCTCTGCTAACAATAACCTTTCCATTGGACAGAAGATGATATCCCTTATTTTCAATGGAATATGCAATCGATGTACACTTCAAACTTCATGAATCAAGATTAGTTTGATTTTCTTTTAGAATTAAGGCATAGCATACTGAACCAAAAACTCTAAGATGTCTGAATCAAGGTTTAAAACCAAACCATGCTTCGTATGATGTAATTCCATCCAAATAAGTAGTATGATACATGTTCCTTAAGTCGATTGTAGTATGTATTGTTTTTTCTAAGTATAAAGGACTTAAACTTTTGAAAGTTAACATGGATCTTCAAATCCCTAACAATGTGAGATTCATTTTCTCTGCTACTCCATTCTACTTTGGAGTGTAGACATTTGTAAGTTTTCTTTTGATACTATTTTCCCTGTAATAAGTTTGGAATTCATTGGAAGTGAATTCCCCTCAATTGTTTGTCCTGAGAGTGTCAATTTTCTCTTTAACTTCATTCTTAACCAGTTGGCGAAAAGTCTTAAACTTTTTGAATGTTTTTGACTTTTTTTTCCAAAAATAAACCCAAGTCATTGTACTAAAATCATCAATGAAGAGTAAAAAGTATCTAAAATCTCCATGAGAAGTATATAGATGTCCACAAATGTCACTATGAACCAATTGCAAATTACTTATTGCATGCCATGAACTTGTTGGAAAAGTCCCTCGACTTTGTTTCCCGTAAACGAAAGTTTCACATCTTGCATTTTCTTTCTTAAAAGTTGGAAGTCCTTTAACCATTACCTGCTTTTGAAGTATAGAGAGACTTTGAAAGTTTAAATTCCCATATCTAACATGCCACAACCTTATTGGTGAAATATTTGTAATTGTTGCTCTTGCAAAATCATAATTTCATGGAATGATTGTCCTTTCATCCTTAGAATGTTTCCTTATCATATCGTGTCATGACTATATTCATATTATGTTTAATGAAATTTATTTTTACTAATCCATCCTCTATAACAACCTGATGTCCTGCTTGTTGAATCATGTCTAATGACAACAAATTCTTCTTGAAAGTTGGTACATACAAAACATTTGAAATTAGTTTTTCTCTAATGGCAGGATGATAAACTTTTACTACACATTTTCCACAAGGAGTGTGTCTTATATCATCTGTAAAAAAGATTGAATTTAGTTGGCACTATTGAAAAGCCCAAAAGAAGTCACATCAAAAAGTCATATGTTGTTCTAACCCTGTATCTAAGATCCAAGCATCTTCTTCATAATCAATTTTAAGATATGTAGAAGCCTGTAATATTTGTTGATTCTAAAATTTTAAGTGTAGTGAAGACATATTATGAGTCATCATCTTCTTGATCATTAGCAAACTGTGTCAAATGTTGTTGAAAAGTTGCAATTGTTTCAATAGAATTTCGACAATCTTCTATATAATGACCAACTCTATTGCATATTCTACAAACAACTTGATTGAAATATTTGCCTCTACCTTGACATTATCTGATGCCTCTCCTTTAAGCTCTACCTTGATTTTTTCCTCTGTTTTGACTTTTTCCTTTGCCTTGATTATTGCCTATGTTGAAGTTGTTCCCTATACCTTGACTTCGAGCATGACCTTGTCCTTTGTATGCTCCTTGATTTTGATTGTTTTTCCCTCTTCCTCTACCTCTTGAACTTTCAATTGAAAATTTTCTAATGCTAGCTTCTATAAAGAAGACAACTTCTCCAACTTGTTTATTATTTCAAAAATTTCCTTCATGTTGAGCTAGCATTTCACTTAATTCATCAAATCTTAACTTCACTAGCTTTCCAGTTACCTGTAAGTTTTCCAAGAAATGTGTATACGAAGAAGGAAAACTATCAATCAAAATAGTAGTCATGAAGCTATCATCCACTACTTGAAATCCCATCTTTACTATTTCCTGCTTAATGTTCTTAAGTCTGGAAATGTACTCAAGTACATCTCCCCCTTATGCCAATTTCTGTTGAAACAACTTCAATTGAATATCAACTCTCTTATATTATGGGTATGTATCAAATAAATATTTAAATGTTTTCTAGGTAGACCATGCACCAGAAGCATTTTCAATGCGAACATACATTTCATCATTAATTGAAGATTTAATTAATGCTAATGCTTTGGCATTCTTGATCTCCCATTTAGTTAGTGAGCCTTCATCTGTAGGTTTGTTTGGTTTAACATCACCATCACATATGTCTTGCCAAAGTTAATTGTAAATCTAGGTGCTTTCTATGTTCCTTTTCCATGTCTTGTAATTCTTTGAGCCTTCAAGTTTGTTAGACTTAGAAAATAAATTTACTAACTTGGACATTATAAAAGTAAATGTATGGACCAAGATAAATCATGCACCACAAAAAGAATATGGACAACACACCACACTCACAATTCCACAACAAAAAACAATAAAATGATCTATCAAGGCTTGGCCTTGACCTTCGTATAGTCATTTTAGGAGAAAAGAGACTCAGCTTTGAACTTGGATCTAGTCAACTTCTCTGAAATCTTACAATGAAAATTTTAAGATTTGACTTTTACAATGCTCTTGCATTTTGACTTCTTTGACTCTAGACCCACTTCAAAGTAAAAGTTACTTTGAATTACAATCTTGCTTCCCTCAATTTTTTCTTTTATACTTTATCACTCAAAAATTACAAAAATGTAGACCTTATTACTCCAAATAAAATTTTACAAATTAAAAGACATAATTATCTCTCCATTAACTTTATCACTACAAATATTATAAATCTCTAGAAAAAATCATTTATAATCCACCTTATCAGTCCAAAAGTTAGCACTTAGCACTTATTACCACTATTAAAAATCTTTAAAATACTAATTTTGGAACACACCTTATCCCTTCATAAATCCTTTTGAATTCTTTTAATCACTTTTTTTAGTTCCTTTTACATGCTTCCACATGTCAATGAATGTTTCCTTTTTACACATTAAAAATTTGTGCATGTAAAAAAAATACGCACCATATAATCCTTGGAGAGATTAACCTTCGAAATCTAGGTTGAAAATCGTTGATAGGATGTAGAGAATAACAAAAGGATTCAAGGTGGCACGTTGAGATCCAACGCAAAGATTTGGGTGTTCTTTTGAGGATCGCGCATTAGCAGCAGAAATTAGTTGGACACCCTCCAAGGACGATGTGCTACAATGAAAAAGAAACAAATGATGAGGGTCACATGGTGCTAGTTCCTCCACGTTGAATGTTGTTGTTTGGCTTTAATATCGTCAATATCACGTCTAGTAATGCTTTCTAGTTGGTTGTAATTGAAATATTTTTTTATGAACCTCCTTATCTCATCTAACACTTGGCCCCTTCCTTCAAACATTGATGAGATCTGCTAGTGAGAGGGTCAGTTGCATTGAAAAGACATCGACTCCATTGGCTCGAGTAAAAGCATTAAAAAATGATTACACTCCAGTTATTTAGGTTCCAAACCAATAGTGATCAAACTCACACAAAGTAACATCGATAAATCTCTCAATAGAGCTTCCACACTTTGCTACGCTTTTTTGACTCAGGGACATTCAAATATAAAAAAAATGATCATGAAAAAATAAATTTCCAGATTTAAAAACTTTGAAACCAAATTTATTTTCTTTTAATACAAAGATAAACAATTTGCATACTAATTGATGGGCGGCCAATTTGATGGGGTTTTCCAAAATCTTGCAAAGGTGGAATCTCCTCCTTCACACGATATGCATAATTATAGCTTTGATATCACAATAATTAAAAGAGTATACTTCATATACACAAATTTTGTTAATAAGTAAAAGAGAAATTACATAAAATTTGCAAGAGCTTACACACGATCACTAAACACTCTTGCAAGTGGAGAGAAACAAGCTTTAAATAAGCTCGTGTCCTAAACTAATTTTGTTATGGATCACTTATTTCATTTGCAAGTGTCCATTTACATTTAATGCACTTGTAACAACACTCCTAACTATTTTCCTAAATTAGTTCCTAAGAAACGACACATTTCTGGATGTAATATCATTTATAACAAATAGATATTCTAGGAAGACTCTAAGACTCTAAATAATTAATCCAAGAGAAATAAATATAATTAAATATTAATTTATGTACTTTGGATCATACTTCTAATATCAAAAAAATTTGAACAATCCCAATGGAATTTATTTGGATCAAATATAAGACTACACTAAAAATATGTCAACAAACCAAATTCATGTGGTTTATCAAAACAAAATATAATCCCCCCAAAATGAAACAAGACATTAATTCTGCCCATTTTTCAAATATTTCCATCAACTCCAATATAAAGTCAATTATCGAAATTTAAAATCCTCTCAACATAATTTCCTGACATGGAAATAAGAAAAAATAAATTGCTCTTCAAAATATTAATCTATCTAAGAAACACCATGAAAGTTGGAAAAACACCCTGGAAGCCTAGTGACAATTGTGGGTTGAGTTACTAGTCATGGAAGCCTTGGTTGGAACAAATGATCTAGAAGCCTTTTAAGACTTGGATAGAGACCAATCTCTCGGTGGTTTTATGATGTTTGACCGTGAGGTGGAATCACTTCTTGATGGGTTGAGGTTGATGGCCTCGGAAACCTTGGATGGTTTTATTTTATTGATGTGTTCTGTGAGATCCCACATTCATGTTTGGAATATGGCGCGGACGTGAATGACTAAAGAGAAATTTGGATCAACCATTCTATGGTTGGGTGGAACGTGGAAGTCCCATTGCGGGTTTGGATTTTACATCATGAATATGAGGTTATTTCTCCTTATAACTATATGGGTATTATATTGGCTTATATGTGGTTTATATGGCTATGTTTTCGTGAGTATTTCCTCTCCTATTGTATTGGTTATTTATATGTTTTATTTCAACAACTATGTATGGCTCTCATCATGGTTTTACCTATAAATAGATTATCAATGTATATTTGACCTAATGGATGAAATGACAATTGATGTGTTGACGCATCAATGATTCTTAGTGATTCTCATCTAAGTATGAGACCCTTCTACTCAGACTTGTTATTTACACTTGTAGATTACATATTCGTGATATTTTTGATGAAATTCCTGTTATCGCTAGTAGGGGTCCAGTTAATGTCTTATTCAAGTGATTGCATTAGTACTATTGTTTTGATGTTACCTTATTGTTCTAAATGTATCATGTAATTCTGGGTAGTGGCCTAGGCTCTGGGCTAATTCCTGGGGACACTGGCACAGAATTGACAAGAAGTCTCTGGATGCTGGCTTCCAGGTCTCTGAGAACATCTAAAGGTCCCTAGACGTTGGCATGCCTATAGAATGAGAGTGTCAAGAGGTCAAGTTGTCCAAAAGTTCAATGGGACCTAGGTTTTGACTGCTTGAAAGGTTGGATTGGTTCCCAAGGGTTTGATTGCTAATGTTGAATATTTGTATGGTGTGTTTCTGTTGGTTCCACTTCCTTAACATGACATAGGAGATCAAAACATATCATAGTGGTCTCTCATCACATGTTTACCCCCGCTGGTCGGTTGCTTTCATAGATTTGGGAGGAAGGTGTTACAAAGTGGTATCAGAGCATGGTTCACCCCTCAGACTGGATAGGTTGTGTGTTGGTCATGCATGCATGTCAGTTGCATGTGTGTCTCTTACACTTGTATTCCATGTGCTTGTTGAATTTCCATAATTTTGATCATGGTTGTAGTGATGTCGTCATGAGGAAATTGATGTTTTTTATTACAGAGTGCATTGTCATGAATGTATGACTAGTTACATGTTGTTATATGTCGCTTGCATATTGTTATATGTTGCTTGGTTACATTCTTGTATGTATTCTTTTCATTCTTGTATGTTCGGTTACATGTGCTGAGGCTCATCAATAGGTAAACTATATGGGTCACAATGCCACTCTCCAACTTATTAAATTGAATTTTTTCACATTTATTTACATATTTTGACATATTTTTCTTAGTGAGAAAAGTATAGGTGAGTTACTATGTCATGTGGCCTAATGTATGATAAATGCAATGGAATAGAACCTGCATTGCAAGAAGGAGGTTGGTGGTTTGATTCCATCGTTCCCTAACATGAATTAATCATTGAAGAAACAAAAAAAATTGCACTCCATATTTTGTTTTTAAAGAGAATTTTTTATTGTCTCTACAAAGAGAATAACTGGGATTAAATACATATTGTCTTTATAGAGACAATAACTGGGATTTGTCTTTATAGAGACCATACATCTTTAATTGTAGCTATAGTCTTTTAAGAGACAAAAATAAATTGTCTTTTAAAAGACAATAATACTTGTGTTCTATATTTGTCTTTATAAAACCAATAATTTGAGGCACTAACTTGAAGACAATATTTAAAACAATTTACAAGTTTTTGTTTGTGTAGTTAAGACAATTTATTAAAAAATTGTCTAAAATATTATCTTAAAACCACCCTTTATATAGTAGTGTGAATAATATGTATTTAAAGCTCTTATGTTTAAAACTTATCAAAAAATTTATCCAATTTACACCTTGAAAATAAAATTGATAATTTCCAATATTTTATATTCTTTATGGATAGTTAGATCTTCCTATGTCTTATATTTTCACATCTCCGTTAGTCTTATATTTTCACTACTCCATAGTATTTACACCTTGAAAAATAAGACTAATGATTTGCAATGTTTGATATTCTATAAAATTATTCCCTATGTCTTATATTTTCACATCTCCTTTAGTCTAATATTTCTAGCTACTCGATAGTAACTGTAATAAATTATTGATTACATGGATAGTACATATTTAAATGTACTAATTACAAGTATGAAACACACTTGTGAAGAGATTTACCCAATTTACAAGTTCTATATTTGATATGGGCAGTTAAACTTAGACTTATATTTATGGATTTTGATATTAATTTTAAATATTATTTAGAAAATAATAATA
>APFE030510110.1:526-18150 GCA_000404065.3 Pinus taeda
TGTCATTATTTATTTGAGTAATTCATTATACAGGATACCAGAGGTAGCCCCACCTACTTCCACCTCTTTGATCACTGCTAAGAAAGGCAGCAAGCTCATATCACAGACTAGGAAATTTATTTTCTGTCTGGTTCACTCCCAAAGTAAGGGGAAGATCGTTGCTACATCCATGACCCCCGCAAAGGGTTCCTCCACGCAGCAACAACAGTAGCAAAGGGATACAGTCATGACAAAACACAAGAACAACTTCTCCTCACCCACAGGGGTACCACACAAGTTTCATGTGGGCGACAAAGTTTGGTTGCATCTGTAGAGAGAACACCTTACCAAAACCCATCAGAAACTCAGACCACTCCGACATGGTCCTTACACCAGTACCAAGGCTACGGGCAACAATTCTTTGAAGCACAGCATTCCTCCATTCCTTCACTTGCACCGAGTATTCAATATGGACCGTCATCGACCATGCTTCCCACCATTGTTGGACACATCAGAGATTGCATAACAGCTCACTAGTGACCCAGCTCAGCAGAAGCTTCCTCATCTCAGGGAGGAACTCAATGCAATGGGGACCATTGCTTCCTAAGGGGGGAGGAATGGTTCAGGTGGATGTTGGTGGCCACACACCTATCCCATTTGGACCCCCACAATCATCTCTTTCAGCTTTTTCAGTTTCCTAAATTGTAGCACAGTTTACTTATTTTTGCAGTTTTTCGGGTCCTAAACTTCCAGAGTCGTTTTGAGGCCCTAAACGACGTTTTTTGGGAAATCTGGGGGCAACATGGGTCCATGGACCGATGTTTCCCTTCCCAAAGTGGTATTTCTCGGATATATCTTTCTAACGAGCTATCATACGCGTCAAACGGAGATCATATGCCAAATTTACGACCCCGGGAAATTGATTTACCAATTTACCCAAAACGGGGCCCACAATTTGGCGTTTCATCTTCTAGGGTTAGGTTTTGGAATGTGAAGGGTTTTCCATTGTTTCTCAACAATAAATAGGCCTTGGAGCCTCATTGTAACACAGTTTCAGAACAGTTCAGAGGCATGTAGCCACACATCTCTTCTCAGAGATACGCTGCCATCGCCCTAGCTGGTTTATTTCCATTTCTGGTTGTAAGCATATTTCAGTATTTTCTATTAATGAAATGAAGTATTATTTCCGTTGCATCTTTGTGTATATGGTTATCTCTGTATTCTATTGTGTACCTGTTTAAATCTGGATCATGTGTGGACCAGTTAACTAAACACCTCCAAGTTACCAATTAACTAAACACCTCCAAGTTGGCCACTATTTTTTGCAAAATGCGTTGGATGCCATTATGACCAAAGCCATTTTTTCAAAACATATGCTAGTTAGGACATTCTTGCTCCAATGCCTAACCAACTCCTTAAAATGTGGACTTCCTGTGATATGTGCAAAGCAATGTTATCAGGATTCAGAACCGAACCGGTGATCGAACTGAAAAACCTTATGGACCAGGAATCGGGTGGAACTAGACTAAAACTAGTCAAAAAACCAGACCAAAAAACTAGCTGACCAAAAACATATAAAATATTCAAATTTAAAAAAAAAAAAAAAAAAAAAAAAAAAAAAAAATATATATATATATATATATATATATATATATATATATAGATACATGTGCATCCATATGAATCCAAACCATTTATACACAAAAAATAAGCGAAAGTTCTTATTTATATAGCATGTAAGGGTGCACATAACCCAAATAGCATCAAGTGCAATCCATCTCTGAACAAAAAATAGATTAACAAATAGGCTCTAGATGGCCTCTTACATCCAAAAAAAATCATGCTACAACAAATGCCTACATATCATCAGAATCATTGTCTATATTGCGATCTTTGTCTTCAATATAACCTCTAAGCATTAAAATAAGATAGAAAAAACATAGCATGTAATGTTAAGATTTTGTTTGAGTGATGGGTACATTTTTAGTAGTCATGATAGAGGAGTTCGACAACCAATGTCACTAACATCAAAGTACATAGAAGACTTGGTGCTCTTTATTAAATACTAGTTTCATACCCTCATACATGACACAATCCAATGGAAACATTGCAATCCCCCCAGTGTGCTAATCTTGAAAAACTGTTAAGTCTGCTAGGGTGAAATCTAAAATTCTACTTTCTCCATATGAAATCCAATGAAGTTGGAACCACACTCAAACATCTTGAGTCATTTCATGGTAATGTTAAAAATTTAAATAAAATGATGAAAATGAACGATAAAGAAGAATGTCACTTTTACTTCAAGAATTTAACATTACCATGAATTGCATAACAATACTAGCGCTATAGGCTTCAATATTAGGTTTGAGGACCATAGGCTTGAATAATAGGGTGGCCAAGGGGAGAATTTGAAGTGAGCCAACCAACTGAAAAAATCAACAAATAAAAAGGGGCAATTTTTTTTACACTATCCCATGTAGGTACAAATCGCACGGAACCTGTCGGTTCGGTGAAATATACCGGTCTGATACCCAAACAGTGGGTTCCGTAATAGACTTGGCCTATTCTGGTTTTGAAGCCCTAACTGGACCAATTTTGGGCCCAGACTGGTCAGACCAGCCGATTCCACGGGTTTTGGTCTGGTTTTGATAACATTGGTGCAATGATATTGGACCATATGCAAAGCAACGGTAACTTTGGAGTGAAATATACCGGTCTGGTACCCAAACAGTGGGTTCCATTATAGACTTGGCCTATTCCGGTTTTGAAGCCCTAACTGGACCAATTTTGGGCCCAGACTGGTCAGACCAGCCGGTTCCGCGGGTTTTGGTCTGGTTTTGATAACATTGGTGCAATGATATTGGACCATATGCAAAGCAACCGTAACTTTGGAGAATGTGCCATCGATCCTTCATCATAAAGGAAACATCGGATGCTTCTGCAAATGGACCACCCTTCTCCCTTGGTGAATTAATGCTTGGAACTTTTTAATGATACCTCAAAACAGCACAAGTGAAGAGAGTGGTGCTTCAACTTTGCGCTGTATAATTTTACCCTTGTGCTCCAGCGCTCGAGTTTGCACTTGATTTGCACTAAAACTAAAGGCAAAGTGATCATCAACACAAGAAGGAACTGAAAATATATTTTGGTCATCTTCTTCGTCCTCTAGCCAATGAGTTTTAAGAATCTTCACAACTTTCCTATTTATCTCATTGTTATTGTGACTATGCAAATTCTTAATCTTTTCAAGTCCTTTGGCATCATTTATAAATTAAGCATAAAGATTCACACCTTCAGTGTTCCCTAGGTCTCTTTCCTTTTCTCCTATTTTCAGGATATTATCAAGACCGTCAAGGCAAACCGTCACAATTCTTGGATCTGGGCAAACCAACATATCACGCAATGGCTTCATGCATCTTTGATTCACTAAATACTTGTTTTTATTTATTCATGTGAACCACCCGAAGTAGCATTGGAGATTTATGATACTACCTCTTTCTTGGTATCAAATTCTGAGTTTTGCAGCGATTGTACAAGAGGAGAAATGATATTTGCAACAATGACAGCATGTATCTAGTCTTTGTTTCCTGCTTAATCGAAGAGCCTGAAAATATAGAATATCAGCAACACAATGATCTTTGAGACTTCCACCCTGCCAAGAAAGTGCAGAACTAGGTCCCAACCACGACTAGTGCCAAAAAGGTTTCACTTCACAGGTTTAGCTGCAAAACTTCACACAGACCAAATGCTCTCTGGAATAAAAGATTTTCAAAATTTGGAAAAAACGGGGAGAGGAAATAACGTTACATATGTTATACGCAAATCATTTTCATCATAATCCACATGACCTATGCAATATCGACCTGGACATAGAAGCCTGCTATTATAATATCCAACCAACCATTAACATAATTTCTAGCACCCTGCTCACTTTATTTCCTTCGCTAGGTTTGCAGAGCTAATAAAAAAACATTGTGCAAGATCTAAAATCAAGAATGTGACTTAGGCTGCCATATCTTCAAGAAAATATAAGTGCTTCCTGCCGAATCTGATTTGCTGAATGTTTGCAACAATTTATTGTCTTTGGCTTCGTCAAAAATAATTCCATGGGACAGTTCCCGCATGGTCTTTCCAGCATCAACTACTGATTGTTTGACGCGAGTGAATTTTGTAATTCACTGTTCTGTGACTCCCATTCCTTCATTTGTTGTTGATAAGGCTCCCAAAAGTCGGCTGAAAATGTCGAACCAAATCATGCCTCTCCTTCCAGGGAACGATTTCTTCATTATCTCCTTCTGCAACAGTGGTCACGCGCCATACACTACCAGCGCTGCTCCCAACTGCTATTGATACATAATGTACATTTATGTTGCTCTCCTTTCTGCGTTCCATGAGTGAGCCATCTCAATGCTTTGGATTGACATCATCGCTATCATCTTTATCGCAAATGCTGACAGGGCTGAGCACACGTTAACGTGGTATTGCAGTTTTCATAAGCCGAAGGAGGGAGTCAGTGTTAGGGGGTTCCGCAATTCACAAAATGGTGCCACGTACCCAAAATTGGTTTTGATAAAACAATCAATAGTGAAACCATCCCACCCTCGCCTTGTTAAACTTTGAATGAGCAGGGGGAGTCCGATCTGAAACTACCATTGTTGATCTTCAAGCGCAGTTACTCACCTTTGAATCATTTTATTGAACACCTAGTCTTAGTTGTCATTGTCGAACCCTCTTTGGCTCAGTTTCATTTCCATAGCATTTCATTAACAAAGCCATTTGCACCGGCTCGGTTTCATTTCCATAGCATGTCATTAACAAAGCCATTTGCACCACAGTTGTTCACAATAAATGACAACAGGAAAAAGCTAAGCACAGAGTAAAGGTCGAAACAAATGGAGATTGCATTTGAACACGCTGCCTTAGTTGTCATTGTCGAACCCTCTTTGGTTCAGTTTCATTTCCATAGCATTTCATTAACAAAGCTATTTGCACCACATTTGTTCACAATAAATGACAACAGGAAAAAGTTGAGCACAGAATAAAGGTCCAAACAAATGGAGATTGCATTATCACAACGGAATTTCTGCTACCTGTGAATGTGATTTGAATCTTGATTTTATGGAATTTTTTGCAGTATGTTTGAATATAAGAATTTCTACTACATGCGAATGTGCTCTTCGTGACTTATGAAGAGCACAGAATAAAGGTCCAAACAAATGGAGATTGCATTATCACACCGGAATTTCTGCTACCTGTGAATGTGATTTGAATCTTGATTTTATGGACTTTTTTTGCAGTATGTTTGAATATAAGAATTTCTACTACATGCGAATGTGCTCTTCGTGACTTATGAAAACTATCTGAATTTTTCATAAATCCATCGAATCCATTAGTTGCGCCTTTGGGAAAAATTGGTTTTGTAAGAGAATTAAATCCTAGGGATGAGCTTTGCCATAAAATGGAGGAATTCTGAGTTCCCAGGCATTTGAGAGCAGTTGTGCATAGGCTCTATAAAGAAGTGAAAGTCAAAATTAGAACTTCAGCAGACATTTTTGAAAGTTTTAGAAGCTATGTCTGAGTCAAGCAAGGATGCCCATTGTCTCTTACCCTTTTTGGTTTATATATGCTTGAAGAGTGGCTAAATTCTCAAGGGGGTAATAGTGTCCATTTGGACAAGTTCGTTATCAAACTTCTTTTGTACGCAGAGATCCTTATTTTGATTGTTAAATCTTCTCTTGGTTTGCAAGAACACTTACTTTTCCTTGAGCATTTTTGTAGAAGGGTGGGGATGCAAGTCAATATTAGCAAAACAAAAGTAGTGATTTTTTCTAACAAAAAAAAATAACCAGCATAAGTTCTACTTTGAAGGCAACATTTTGGAAGAAGTTGCGGATTACAAATACCTCGAATTGACTTCAATAGATATCTAAGTTGGGATGGTTGTAGAAAGTAAAGAATTTTGGGCTGTTGGAAAGCATTTTATGCTTTTCAAAACAGTACAGACGCAGAGTTATGGGACTAGAAAACCACATAAACTCTCTAACTCTTTTTGGGCTTTTAGTGATTTCGATGATTCTCTATGGTTGTGAATGGTTGTAGAAAGAAAAGAATTTTGGGCGGTTGGAAAGCATTTTATGCTTTTCAAAACAGTAAAGACGCAGAGTTATGGGACTAGAAAACCACTTAAACTCTCTAACTCTTTTTGGGCTTTTAGTGATTTCGATGATTCTCTATGGTTGTGAACTGTGGGTCAGCAGTACATTCGAGATGCGGTGGAAATAAATTGAGAAAATTCAAAAACGTTTGATTACAAACAAATTCAAAATTAAAAGTGCAGTTCCTTATGCTATCTTGTTAAGTCAAACAGGGGTTGCTCCTATTGAAGCAATTTCTATGGTGTGAATCATAAGGTATTTAAAAAAAATTGAGCAAATGGAAGAGGGCAGATGGCCTAAGGTTGTATTTAATGACATATTATGCAAAAGAAAGAAGACTTGGATGCGGCACAATAACAAATGGTTTAGTAAATGGGGTATTTGTTTGAGCATGTCTCACAAACAGTAAAGAGATCAAAACTTTTGTTATGGATAAGTTCCACAGACATCATTAGGAGAAGGAGTTAGGGAGAAAGAAGAAGTATTATATTGAAGAGTTTAATCCCACTCATAATCATCAACAAAAAATGTACATAGGGGCCAATATTTCTTGGAGAGCCAAAATTCGTATTGCTCAATTAAGGATTAATTCTCATCAACTCCGTTGTGAAACAAGGCGCTAGAAAAGGCCATAAGAAGTGTGGGAGGACAGACTATGTGTTTTTTTCTCTTCTGGAAAAGTGGAAACGGAAAAGCATTTCATTTTAGAATGTGAGGTATTCAAAAACAACACAGAAATTTATGCAGATATTTTGGCAGCTAGCTCTTGGGATAATCTATTCAACGAGGGGTTTGTCGAGACACAGATAGCGTTTATTGTGAGACTTCGTAGGAAAAGGGTCGAATACAAGAACCAAATGGAGAAGCAATATGTCTCATAGGCTATTTTTAACCTTGTGGTCGTTAAAATGATTTCATTTCATTTCATTTCCCCTATCAACGAAAACCACTGAGTTCCTTGACTCTTAAGGGCTTTAGAATCTCCTTTAACTCTGAATGTTAAACATAATACACCTCTCAACATATTAAACATTGCAATCCTATGTTGCCAGTAAAAGTGGGTTTGGGGACATGGACATGTACATCACTTTTTGAAATAGGGTGCGTGGATTCGTCATGGGTATATTATAATATATGTGAATTTGTATATTTTCCAACTTTAAACAAGAAAAATAAATTATTTATGATTTAAACCTTAAAGATTTAAATATGCACATCATTCAACATTCAATATTCACATTGAAATTTCAAAATTTCTAGTGCAAATTGAAGTCTACATATTAATAAGAATCATGATATATGTCCATTGTCATAGTACATTCAAAATTTGCCTTAAGGCATCTCCAAACATGAACTAGGAAATTTCAAAATAGTGAACAATGGCTTCCTTAAGCCATGTCATCAGCATCACTTAGATCTTCAGTCAACATGCTCTCCAACTAAATAGCTACAATAGTAATGTCCTTAACATAGCTACTATAGTAATGACATTCACCCTACACAGTGAATCTAGAGTGGCCATCTCTAGGTCGAAACTATAGAAAGAGAAGTAAAAAGGCCAAGCTTGAAATGAATTACAACAAAATTAGTAAAAAAAAATTGACCCTAATGTTCTCGATTTTAGGGTTCCATGCACCTATTGTCAGGGTTCGATGCACCCAATTAGACAAAAGAACCCAAATTTGTTGCGAAGAACTTGGTGCATACTCGGAGAACCCGAATCTTTTAGGTGTGTTTTAGAAGAACTCATACCCGAAACCAGTTCTTGGGGGCGAGAACCTGGGACGAGTTCAAGAACCCCAACCTTGGGTTCGCGAACCCATGCAACATAGTTTCAATTTGATGAGCAACCGACCCTGAAATCCACACACTTGTCTTGTCCCTAGCTTTTGTCGTATCTATTTTTTGATTGCCATGATTCTTTATCCCATATGCCCAGTGGATTAATAAGCCACTTACTTTATGTAGTAGAATGTATAAAATTTACTTCAACTCATTGAGCATACCATGTAACCTGTCAACTTCTCCCTCCTCCCTTCGTGCACTTGCTTGCACTTGTTTGACTTGAATCATGGCATGGTATTGACTTGGATGAAGTTTGGATAACACAACCTTTCATTTGCGAAATTCTAATATTTTAAATAAATAATTTTATAAAATAAAATTTATTAAAAAGTTAAAAGATATTATTTAAAAGTCTTGGCTTTGTAAACAAGACAAAGGCCAATTTGTTTTTTGAGAGCTCTCTCACAACTTTTATGCATTGGATGCTTGTGGTGTATTAAAGAAGTCAGTAAATAGATATCCCAATTCTTGTGGCAAATCCCCACTTATCTAAGTGTGAGTAATCTGAAGGTTTTGAAGCTTGAGAGATTTTCCAATGTCCGAGGGTACTGATCTATTTCCTCATTTCTACTAGCATGCGTCCCACAAATATTCATTACAGAATCTTGTCGCACATGATTAACAAATTAAGCATCACAATGATAGGCATTAGAACACCTAAGAAGGATGACAAATTTTTGGCAAAGATATAAAAAACAATTCTGACATTTTTCCAAGAAAATATTACAACACGATCAACATTCATGAGCTAGAGTCCTTCCTGCATGAGCATATTTAGGATGAAAATGCTTGTCTTCTCCACCAAGATTTGATATCTACCCTACTTTTCACTAATGACATGTTCATCATGGCCTCATCCTCAAAGAGCTTGCAGAGATGGTTAGATGCCTTTGGAAAATTTTTGTGACATTTGACAATTAGTGGTCAATCTAGGTAAAATTAGGGCTATGATCTTCAATAGGTTGAAGACAATCACCTTGTATCATCATTTCTTTTTCAGAGGGGATGAGATTAAGATCACCAATAACTATACTTACTTGGGGGTGCAATTATCAAGACCTTGTTTTGAATTGAGGCATGCCCTTCAACCTTGGGTCAACAAGTGTTGTGGATCATTTTCACTTTTGGAGTGGGATTTTTCGTAGCACCACTAATAAGACATATTGTCTAAGTTGTCTCTCATGGACACCCTTATCTAACCCATGGTTCTTTATGGTTTAGAGTTTATGGGTCCTTATCATTATAGGTGACATTTAGAGACACTTTGTACAGTTCACTTGGATAAACCTTTAAAGCAAGTTACATCCACATATGGCTTTCTATGCTAATTTCTTCAGAGTTGTGAGACACTCATTATTTTTCCTCAATACGTTCTCTATCATTGGGAACATGTTGTTCATATTCTCATGGGCTAGTTCAGAGTGGGTTCACATAGACTTTGTTTAGAGGTAAATCACTAGATTCACTTGCCAGATAGGATCTATTAGTTGTGCCATTTTCAAGAGGTTGAGAGAGAGGAGCATTTTATGTTCTATTAACCCATCTACTATGAGCTTTGAGGGTGGTTCTACAGTCCATTTAGAGAGCCACATTCCCTCTCCAATTTCTTCAAGTACCTTAACCAAAAATGCGTAGCCTTATACAAGCAAAAGGCGCACATCCTATATTTGCTTTGACTCAAAGGGTTCATTTTAATGGTGCTCCCTATCTACCAAGGGCACCAAGAGACAAACTAATAATTTCTTTGCTTCTAAATCCATATTAATGGACCTAGTTTTCTATTGACCAGTTTCGATGATTGTGCACTAGTCCTCTTTGAATTTTTTTGTGACTTATATCGATTCCATTTGACATTCCTGGCCCTTCAAGTTTTGGAGGCCCCACTGTTTATGATCTCCTTCTCAACAATGATTTCTCATTGAACTACCTCATGTTGAATTTCCATGACCTTGGGTCTAGGTTAGAGTCTTAAAATCATTGACGCTACCAAACCAAGAATCTCAACCATAAATTACTTTGCACAATGAAAATATAAAGAAGTAAATCACATATGCACAAATATGCACGGTTTTTAATGAAATTTTACAATAATGTACAATTACCAATCTTCGTTATATTAAACCAAATCTGAACAATACAATAGTCTATGGTATACATGATATAATGACAAACGTCGTTGCAACTTCTATGTCATATATTGTCATGTCGGTCCTTTGCTTCAATACTACTCACTAGTAGTGCCTTAGTCCATTAAGGCCATTACACATTGAGATTCCAAGCGGGATGCCACTTAACAATGTTGCAAGTCACTTATGTTGCATGTACACAGGCTCATCAAACTACTCTCTAGGTTGGCCAATACCTAAGCTCCAGTTTTCCTTCTAGTAGACTCTTTCGTCGATCAAAGAGCTACTCATAAGGCTTCAAACTTCACCCAATCACGCATCAATAAGGTCCTTCTTGTCTGCTGCTCTAGGGCTACTTTGGGTAGCACTGCCCTCCAATCAGATAAATGGCACCCAATCACATCATTGTCAATTCTCCTCCTAGGAAGACTCTTCACCTCCTCTAAAGATCCTCCACATGGCACTAGCAGGTTGCTACAATCACGATCCAAACTGGGCAACTCCTTTGACCGACAATCCTCCACAAAACATTGTTGTCACTACTCTCTGCATTGTTACTCCTGCAATTTTGGTTAGGGCACACAATAAAACCCTCAATCCTCCACGCAGTCAGTGAATAAGCCCTTCTAGGGTTGCAGTCCACCTTAGAGAAGGCCCTACCATGCCACGCTGCCTTGTTAAGGGACTGTTCTCCCTAACGCAACCCTTAAACTCCTCCAACAACTTGCTATGGCCTACAACCTAGCAAAGCAACTTCTTGTAGTTGCAACTCCCCTCCAAAACTAATCCAAACAATCACCTAACAGCCTTGTCTTGTCCCTCTGCTCCTCGGCCTATCTGCCCAGCAATTACGGCCCTAGAACATCCTTCTTCAAACCTGTCTTTAGCCCTAAGATAGTCCGAAACAAATCCGCAATAAGCCCAACACTTTAGCCTTCAAACAAACCTCTCCCACGCTACTCCTCGGCCTCCACTTCAGACTTTTCCCCATGTTGTCCTTGACCCTTTCTTGCTACCGCAACAACGTCCGAATTTCAGAGCTAATTCTTAGAGGAATGTCTCACAAATGGATTTCTCAAATGAATCTCATTCACCCTCGTTTTATAGCCTAAAGAAGGGCTCCAACAAATTATTGAAGAGACCCATCTATTGGAATATTTTACATCAAACCTACATGACTTGAAAACCAATAATTAATTTGTCAAATTCAAAAATTCATATCTCCACTTCTACAACTCGAAATTCGACGATTCTCACAGCGTTGAATTCTTTTTTCCACCCTCTATCGTCTCATGCCATCACATGTAGAAATGTCCCTCCGGAATTGCCCCAAACACGATTGGGTGCAGAACCCCATCCATGGGTTCCAAGCCCACAATTGACCCTTGTGGCGCTTTTCCCTCCAAACCTTGAACCCTAGGGCTTGGAGTACCTCCCAAGCTACACAAATCAACATCTCATGCAAGGTGTGAGGCATCAAGATCCTCACCTTAGCCCGAATGTTAAAATTTTATCCATACACAAATTTGTTCACTTTGAGTTTTATGTGTTTAAATGAGGGGCATAACGAAGTAGTTCCATGAAACGAGCCTCATACTCAGGCATTGAGCAACTTCCATGTTTCAATGCATTGAATTCATTCAGTTGTGTTTCGATAAATTCTTTTGATAGGTGTTGTTCTCTAAACTTTTCTTCAAATAATTCCCAAGTTCGATCTGAGATATCCATTCGCAACTGGGGTAATAATCACGTTCACCAAAGTAATGTTTTTCCTTTCAATTGGAATACACTCATCTTGGCCTTCAAATTTGAGGTACAGTCCCTCAAGGTGAAGCACATAGCCATGCCTCTATAGTTTGACCATCTGTGGACCCCCAAAATTCTAGAGAGATTACCTTTTCCAAATCTCAACTCACATAATTTCTTGTTGTGTTTTGGGGTGCTTCATTCTGTGACAGGTACTACCTACTCCCATTCCAACCAGTTTATTAATGCTTGTGACATGTGTTGGAATGATCTCAATAAGTTTAACACTTCTCTGGCGGGTATTTGTTCTTGTGTTGCAATGTGTTCCCCATCATCGGGTGGGTGACATGAGTTGACTATTATGGTGGTGCCATGTTGTGCCCTATTGTATCCCTACTCCTTCCTGCTCCTTTTCTAGCCATGAGTATCTATTTCGACAATACAAATTCCATTAGGCTAACTTGTAATTTACTTTGATATGAAAAGTGACAGTGGTTCCATAGTTCATTCCCTCCTGAAGCAATTTTTTTTACAATACATTCACTTACTATTTCAAAGACCAACATAAGATTCCACTATTTATGTTACCAAGTTACTGTTAATATTTTGAATCGTATGAAGCAATAGCTCCTCTTTAGAGGAATTAATTTCTTATGAATATCTCTATATCTTTATGTGTGTGTATACTTCCTAACACATCCACAAATATAGATATATATAATTAATAAAAACATGTCTTTAGGTACATAAGTTCATGTGCAATCCCTTATGTAATGATGACCCATTGTAAGTATTTATTGATGACCTATCTAGTTAGTTATGGATTCTTTTCAAATTCTATTCAAAGTTTAACAAGAATATCTCTTATTTGGTTTCATATCTTTACATTATAAAAGAAAAACACTTTAAATACTCAATCATCTCAACACCCAATAGCATTATAAAGATATATCCGATCATCTCAATGCCCAATGGCATTATAAAGATATATCCGATCATCTCAACTCTCAACACCCAATAGCATTACAAAGATAAATCCTAAGTAATAATTATCTGTAAACATTTCCCAAACACATATTGCATATGAAAAATAAAATGAAATCCAAACTCAAAAAAAAATCTCCCACTTTCCCAAACACATAGGGGAGGGACACCATTACTTGTGCGCCCTCCCCTCCACCTCGCCTATAGCCACGTGAACCGTAGCTGTCGTCGTACGACACGTGTCCGACATGCACTGCCACGTGTTGGGCACCGTGTCAAGGTTTCAAAACTTGCTTCCACACCGTGTCAAGGTTTTTTTCCGCCTCATTTATGCGATGTGTTGTTTCCCTCTTGTTTTTGTGTTCGGGTCCGGTTGTTGGGCGAAGCCCTCCACCGATGATGGCGCGGGACGACTCCAGTACCTGCGCGCTTCGTCCGCCATGGTTGAGTTGATGTCTGCCATTGTTTGTCGATACGCGTCCATGGTTGGAACAGGGTTTCTATTGTTCTTGTGGTTTTCCGTCTGCAATTGTTGGTCATTCTGGACTGTCGGTGGTTTAGGGTTTCCTTAGTGGTGGTTTAATTCGCCTATTTGTTGTTTGGGGAGGAGCCAATACCAGTTTCAGCCAGTTCGAGGTCGAAGGTTGCATTTACAAGTAATTGTAGGTTTTTGTGTTTTTTGTTTGGTTTTTTTTGTTTTTTTGTTGTCTAATTGCTAATTTCCAACGTGTGGCGAGCTCCGAAGAAGCTCTAGCGAAGGTGTGGCGAGCTCCGGACTTGGACATGGCTTCTATCCCATAGGATTTTAATCCTACCAGCCATTTCTGATGTGTTTTTCAACACAAAACACCTTATTGGAATTTTTGTTAACTTTGCATGGCAGGTTTTGGGTTTTGTAGGTTAGGGATTTTGTTTTGAGGGTTTAGGGTTTTGCAGGTTTCCCATCACGTCTCCTCACTCTTTTTTTGGGAAAAATTCTAAATTTTTTAAGCCTTGAAACAACCCCTAAAAGCTCCTCGACACCTCATCCACTCAAGCCTTCTGTTGCTCCTCTTTTCAGCGGCTTACCTCCTCTTCTCCAGTGCCTGTAGTAGTTTCCCTTCCCTGTGCTTCAGCCCCTACCTTTCTTCTTCCTCCATCTCCTTGTCGTTGTCCCTTCCTCCTTCTGCCTGTTGTTGCCTTCAACCCTGTCGTAGCCTTAGCCTTGCAACAACCTTCATTCCCTTCACGCTGCCTCCTCCTCACCTTAAAGCTACTTGTAGATAGGCTTGTGGATGTGAATGAACTTAGTAAGCATGTCAATTAGTTCAAGAATAAAAAGGACAACTACATGAGTTCAGGAATAAAAAAGACAACTACATGAGTTCAGGAAATCTGCGCAACAATCCATTGATTTATTTATTTAGTTTTAGGAGTTTGTTCTTTTCTTAATGAATCCAAATCTAGACTTTTATTATTTTTCAGAATTTTAGAATTCCAAGTCTGTAAGGATATTTTTTCTTTCTAATTTATTTTAGGTTGTAGTTTAACTGTTATATGTTTTGGGAGGTTGTAGTTTAATTATAATATGTTTTGGAAGGTTGTTTTTCAGACTTTTTAGTCAAATATTGAACAGAAAACTATTATATGTTTTGGGAGGTTGTAGTTTAACTGTTATATGTTTTGGGAGGTTGTAATTTAACTGTTATCTGTTTTGGAAGCTTGTTTTTTAGACATGTTTAGTCAAATATTGAACACAGAACTATTATATGTTTTGGGAGGTTGTAGTTTAAGTGTTATATGTTTTGGGAGATTGTTTTTCAGACATGTTTAGTCAAATATTAAACAGAAGTTTGGAACGGTATCATACTTATTTGTCCAAAAGAAACTTGTTACTGGCAATCGTAATTTTTATTTGTAAACTTTACACGATTTTTGAATATTTTTATTTGTAAACTCTACACAATTTTTGAATATCTTAAGTTTCAGATGCATTAAAATAAATTTCAAACAGCATAAACTCCTCGTGAATGGATTTCGAGATCCCTTGGGGGTTTTTTGATGGGGCCAATCAAGGCCATCCTCCTCGGTGTGGAGTAAGAATTGTTCTTCACTTAAACTCCTCTCATTTCTTTTATCTCCATTATGCTCCAGGCTTTGGTTCACATATATGATATGAAGGCAGAATTTGCTTCTCATATTTTCAGGGGAATCAACACAAAGACAGATAAGTTGTCTAAGGAAGTTTTGTCCCTCCAAGGTAGAGCTTTTCTCTCATGAATTCCTAGATGGTCATTTGATTCAGGACATGTCCCTATTTTTAGGTTTTAAATTCCTTTGTCCCTTTTGGTTTTTTAGTTTTTGCTGTCAAAGTCATTTTACAAAGTGGTATTTAGGATATACAAGCTAGACCTCTCCTTTTTGGCTTTTTGCTGTAATTGGCCATGAATGGATCGGAGATAGGCTTGTGGATGTGAATGAACTTAGTAAGCATGTTGATTAGTGATTTTGAGATTGTGTGGATATGGATGATTGCTTCAGCTTTCCTCATCATTTGAAAAAATTGATAGATCCCAAGCAATTCAGTGGGTATTTGTCCTCTTTAATCTATCTTTTGTCAGGACAGAGGTCAAATTATTTTCCAGAACAAACCAATCCAGTGGAAGTTGTTTCATATATGATAGCGAAGTTGACAAGAGAATATTAGTATGATCGTAAGCAGGAAAAGTCTAGCAATCCTATTATGCATCCTCTGGATTTCGAGATCCCTTGGGGGTTTTTTGATGGGGCCAGTCAAGGCCATCCTCCTCGATGTGGAGTAAGAATTGTTCTTCACTTAAACTCCTCTCATTTTTTTTATCTCCATTATGCTCCAGGCTTTGGTTCACATATATGATATGAAGGCAGAATTTGCTTCTCATATTTTCAGGGGAATCAACACAAAGACAGATAAGTTGTCTAAGGAAGTTTTGTCCCTCCAAGGTAGAGATTTTCTCTCATGAATTCTTGGATGGTCATTTGATTCAAGACATGTCCCTCTTTTTAGGTTTGAAATTCCTTTGTCCCTTTTGGTTTTTTAGGTTTTTGTTGTCAAAGTCATTTTACAAAGTGGTATTTAGGATATACAAGCTAGACCTCTCCTTTTTGGCTTTTTGCTGTAATTGGCCATGAATGGACCGGTATAGTAAACATATCAGCAGGATTGGTGTATGATTCAAGTTTACAGAAAAGCACTGTGAGCCACTTCCAGTTCCCTACAGAGGATGTAACATGTATATTTCTCTTTCTGAAATATAAATATTTTTTCTTTCCAGATTATATATATGTGTGTGTGTGTGTGTGTGTGTGGAGAGAGAGAGAGAGAGAGAGAGAGAGAGAGAGAGAGAAATCCAAGGAGAGAAGTTTGCAAGTTTCAAATTTATTGCACGTCTCAAATTGCGCAAGAATATTAAATGAAGATTGACAACAATGGTTGTAATTTGATTTCTATGTACTTTAGATGACGCGCGGATAGAACCATGATGTTGTTAGCGTTTCAAAGCAATAAAACAACCTAGGTTGTAAGCCAAAATGTTTCTGTCACAAGAAAAAGACACAATCCATCCAAAATCCACATCATAATGTGGTTACAACCAAAAACATATGACACCCCTATTCTTTATGACCCTGAGAATCTTGTAAGATTTCTCCATTATAATAGACTATAGATGTTCCTTCTAAAATGGATTTTGGCTACAATGTCGCACACATTATGAAATAAAACAACCTAGGTTGTAAGCCAAAATGTTTCTGTGACAAAAAAGAGATACAATCCATCCAAAATCCACATCATAATGTGGTTACAACCAAAAACATATGACACCCCTATTCTTTATGGCCCTGAGAATCTTGAGTGCCAAAACTCCCCAAGTTACCTTCTTGAGCCAGGTAGGTTGGCCTACCTGTCAAGGGTTGATTAGAAAATGGTTGATTGTTGCCATATGATTGACTCCAATTTGCAGCTTCCAACCATGGAGGTATTGAGTACCCATACCTCACATTTGCACTACTGACCCCTGCATTAAGTGGAGGTGTGTAATGAGCATACATAGGAATTGACCCAACTCTGTAGGAATAAGGCAAGTGGGTAAGCCCTCAGTTTGATAGTGGGCACTTGAATGTTTATGAGATCTGGAAATTGGTGTATTATCTGCAATGGAGTTAATGGTTTGAAATAATCCTGGTTTCATCAGCTATTCTTGTATCATTGTCAACCATATTGATCATCCCTTGTTCCTTTTCAAGAATTTGTTGTGCCTTTCTTTTTTCCTTTTCCTGTCTTGCCATTTGTTTTTGTTGGTCCTTAACTTGCCTTGCTTTATCTCTTTCAATCCTTTCATCTACTCGACGTTGCGCTGCAACAATCCTTGCTGCCTTCTTCTTCTTGACTAGATCCTTCTTTTTCTATTTTAATTATTGCATTTCAAATTTCTTTATTTCAGGCTCAACTAACAGGTTTATATAGTCCTCTGAGGTGAGTAACTATGAGCTTCGGCCCAAACAAAGACTACCCAGTGCACCCTGCTTTTTTTTCATTGATACTCTCTCTACTGGTAGCTTTAGGAACTAGCCAAGTGTCTTCTCCACCCCTCCCACCTACATGTCATTGCTTGGTACTTCCCTTTCAGTATCTGATGGAACTGATTGAACTATATCATTATCTTCATTTGATGCCTCATTATGTGCTTCATCTTCTTCCATTGATCTATTGTCCACAAAAAAATGAACAATTTCACTGTTCAATTCTACTGGTTGTGAGGGCATGTTCATG
>APFE030510130.1:15882-48937 GCA_000404065.3 Pinus taeda
TTATATTATTCATTGACGACTATTCAAGGATGGTTTGGATAGGACTGATGAAGCACAAATATGAAGCCTTCGAAAAATTCAAATCCTTCAAATCTTTGGTTGAAAACGAATCAGATCACAAAATTAAATGCCTCAGGTCTGATAGAGGTGGGAGTTTACCTCAAATGAATTTTTTGATTTTTGTGAAGAACATGGAATAAGAAGGGAATTCTCTACAGCTAGAACTCCGTAGCAAAATGGAGTAGTGGAAAGAATGAATAGAACAATTCAACAAATGGCCCATGCTATGTTGGAAGAGTCTGGAACTCCTGCAACCTTCTAGGGTGAAGCTGCATTTGCTGCTGTTTTTATTCTCAACAAGACAAATGTCCGGGTAAACAACACTCAGACCCCTCATCAACTATGGTATGGTCAGACTCCCTCGGTAAAATACTTCAAAATTTTTGGGAGCAAATGCTACATCAAAAATACTGATGAAAATATTGGCAAATTTGAACCTAGAGAAGATGAAGGCATTCTCCTTGGTTACTCTCCCCACAGCAAAGCATACAAGTGTTACAATAAAAGGCTTGGAAAAATATTTGAAAGTATTGATGTAGTGGTTGATGAAGAAGAAAGCACTCCTAGGCAGGTAAGATCTGAAGATTTCGAAGATGATGAGGACTATCCATCAAATCATATTCATGATGAAGAAGAAACCCATGAGGCACCATAAGAACATATAAGGATAGAAGAAAAGACTCCATCCAGGTATGTTCAGAAGAATCATCCAGAATCTCAGATATTGGGGCAGAAAGAGGCTAGTATAGAAACAAGAAGATCAATAGCAGAAGCTTCAAGCTATTTGGCATTGCTCTCCTCCACTGAATCGCAAAATATAAGAGAGGCATGCAAAGATGAATGCTGGGTCAAAGCCATGGAGGAAGAACTCGAATAGATTGAAAAGAATAACACTTGGGAGTTGGTTCCTAGACCAATCGATAAAAATGTCATAGGGACAAAATGGATTTTCAAAAATAAGCTGAATGAAAATGGGGATGTGGTTAGGAACAAGGCATGACTTGTTTGTAAAGGATATGCGCAACAAGAAGGCATAGACTTTAAAGAAACCTTTGCTCCAGTTGCCAGACTTGAGGCTATAAGAATGTTCCTCACTCTCTCTAGCTTTCAGAAGTTCAAGGTATTTCAGATGGACATAAAATCTGCATTTTAGAATGGAGACTTGAATGAAGAAGTGTACATTGAGCAACCAAATGGGTTTATACTTGGAAATGATCCAAATCTTGTATGCAGACTCAAAAGGCTCTCTATGGCCTTAAGCAGGCTCCAAGGGCTTGGTATTTTTGATTGGATGAGTACCTTCATCAACAAGGTTCTGCAAAAGGATCAACAGACATCAATCTATATATAAAAGTTGACAATAATAAAATGATAATACTTGTTGTATATGTTGATGACATCATTTATAGAAGTAATGAAGAAGCCATGAGTCAAAACTTTTCCTTGGTGATGCAGAAAGAATTCAAAATGTCCCTGCTCGGTGAGCTCACATATCTCCTTGGTTTACAAGTGCAACAAAATGAAGACGATATCTTTCTTTCACAAACCAAGTATCTCAAGCAAATCTTGAAGAAGTATGGGATGGAGGATTCAAAACTAGTATGTAATCCTATGGTAACAGGATGCAGCCTCAGCGTAAATGATGAATCAACAACTGTTCATCAACCAACCTATAGATCCATGGTTGGTAGTCTACTCTATCTAACAGGTACCCGACCAGACATTATGCATTCAGTAGGGATAGTTGGAAGGTTTCAGGCTAACCCAAAGGAAACTCATCTTCAAGCAGTCAAGAGAATTTTCAAGTATCTTCAAGGGACTCAAAACTATGGATTATGTTATCCTAGAGATACAAATCTCACGCTTCATGCATATACAGATGCAAATTGGGCAGGTAGCGTGGATGACAGGAAAAGCACTAGTGGAGGTGCATTCTTCATGGGTCCTAGATTGGTATCTTGGTTTAGCAAGAAACAAAGTTCCATTGCATTATCTACAGCTAAAGCAGAATATGTAGCTGATGCATCTTGCTGCACACAACTCCTTTGGATGATGCAAACATTACAATATCTCCAAGTCACTTGTACTTCACCTATTTCCATTTTTTGTGATAATACAAGTGAAATCAGTATTTCAAAGAATCTTGTCATGCACTCAAAGACTAAGCACATACCTATCAAGTATCATTTTCTCCAGGAACAAGTGCTTGAACATAAAGTCAAGTTGGAATATGTTCCATCGAAGGAACAGGTGGCTGATATACTCACCAAACCTCTGCCCAGGGAGACATTTGAATACCTCAGATAGAAGCTGGGGGTTGTTGATGCATCATCATGCTATTGAATCTTGTCTGTTGTATGCAGGTGGATACACGTACATTTTTCGGTCCATGTGGGTCGAGTTCTGGGTGAAGAAAGTCTGATATGGGTCTATTAGAGACCATCTGGAACAAGTTTAGGGGGAGCATATATTCTTCTAATAATGCATTGTTGGAATTATCTTAGAAGTTATTGGTTTGATTTCATAAGAGTTTTTGATGGAGTAGATGCTGAATGAGATCTCTGTGTACTCGTCTGAAGGTTGATTTTGCTGATGATAGTTGTTCTTGCCTCTATGTCATGTATTCTGTTTCATATCAAGGTCATGTAACGACCTATTTTGGTTTCCCCACTATGCCTGATGAATGATCCTTGTTCTTGCTTTATGAGATGGATGTATGAGTCTTGATGATAGGAAGGTTACTTATGATGTATGGAGTCATTTTCTCTCTTGAAGAACATCTTGTTTTTGCAGTCGTTACTTACAGTCAGGGGGAGCATGACCAACATTTCAGCCAAACAGAAACTTTAGCAAGTGCTCAGAGGGAGTATGGTCAGCAGAATGAGGTCCGCCCTTTGCGCTTGATGTCAAAGGGGGAGAGTGATTGGATGTTGTTGCCATCAAGTCCAAAGGGGGAGATTGTTGGCATTATGATGCATATGTTGTACTTGATGGCAACCCACTCATCTCAGATGATAAATTATAAGTGCAACAATGTTATTTTCTGGTTCCGCAGGTGCACCGATCAAAAGATGCAGTCATCAGCAGGTTGCGCAGGAGGACCGTTGAAAAGGTGCGGCCATGTTTGCAGGTCTTTCGCACAAAAGGTGCAAACCTAAAATGAATGGACTTTCATGCAGAGAAAATCGCACATCTTATGTTTGGTCCATGGTATTTAGTCTGACGTCTTTGATCCTACGGTTTTGGTCGTGGTTTTGCATCTAAAATATTGAACCCAGGTTTTGGATCCATAGTATTGTTTCTCAATGGTTTTGATCCATGTTTTGAGTAAGGCCTTGGCTATAAAAAGGGAAAGGAGATCAGTTGGCTAAGAATAACTGTGTTGAATACCTTAAGAATAATAAGATCTGAATTTCTGATAATTGGTTGGTGAGTTATAGTTGAACCTGAATCAAGAAGAAACTGGAGCATTATAAGTCAGATCTATTGATGGGTCGAGATCTCTTTGGCGCTTGAACAGATATGTGAATTTGACAGTCTAGGGTATATTTGAGGACTGATAAATTGTCTATATCTGGAGGTGCGCAGAACCAGAGAAGGTGCAGGTGCGCAGCACTAGAGAAGGCACAATTGCGGAGGCGCGCAGTACCAGTGAAGGAGCAGGTGCGAAGGTGCACAGATCAGAAGACGCCGCAGGTGCGGAGGTGTGAAGAACACAAACAGTGCAGGTGCGAAGCTGCGCAGGTCACAGACAACACGGGAGCGAAGCTGCGCAGGTCACAGACAACACGGGAGCGAAGTTGCGCAGGCTATAGACAAAGAAAGTGCGGACATCCATAGGGTACTACTGGTGAAGTTGCAGACTTTTCTTGAAGTATATTTTAACTGATTTTGTCTATTGCTGCAGTGTTCTAGGTATAGACTTGGTGTCTGGTTGCTGGTACTATTTGTTTGATTACAACATTCTGAGAAGTTATTGGTTAATTGGTTGATGCACATATACTTGATGATTACTTGGATCCAGTTTGAAAATTGATGAAACGTGGTCCCTGGAAGGAAAGAGAAGGTAGTAGCCTTATGTAGGTCAGCACCTATGTACTAGTATCTTAGCTAGTACAAGAGCTAAGAGGGTTGTAGCTCCCTTACAGGAGAAGCTAGAAAACGAGAGAGGGTTGTAGCTCTCTACAGGTTGCAGCCTGCGTACTGGTAAAGGACTGCACCAGTACAAAATCATTGTAAAAAAAAAGGAAGTTTCTAATTGAAAGAAGATAGAGACATATTGCAGCAAGTGGTTTTCACCCACATTAGGTTTCCACCTTATATCTGGTGTTCTTTGGTGTGACTCTCTATGCTTCTTGTTCCAGTTCATTATTATGTGGTTTTGACATACAGATTAATGGTTAACATCTAAAGAATAAATTACATTAAAATCTAGAAGGTATATGCAAGCTTCATTAGTTCGATTTGCAAGTGTTTATTGAAAAAGATTTGATAATACTGATTCACCCCCCCTCTCAATATTCTTTCCAACAAAAACAAGAAAAGATACATAGAAATATGATAAAAAATCTCTTTATTAATGCTTCCAATGGTTACAGGCTTGACCTGCCCTACACATTCAGCTGCAAGGGTCCGCGCACTCAGCTACGGACTACTAGGCCTCTGCGCACTCAACTGTAGAGCCTTCTCCTACTCTACGACCCAAAGACACAACTTACACTTCGACTCAATCCCTTAGACTCATCATGCTTTCATCTTCTTCACTTTTCTGTTTTCTACACTTAGAGCCTCGCTCTATTTATACAATCCCATGGTTCGCAGACCATGGGTAGATCTATCAAGCCAACATTACATTACAAAAACGAGGGCATACAACCCTATGACTCTATTATGACTTCGCACTCCGCGCCCACAAATCGCAAATTCTTTACAATGGACTTGGTCAAAATTTTGGCTTTAAGCCCCAAAACATGCCTTGGGGGGGGATTCCATGCCCAACATGGATCATGTATACAAATAAGCAATGAAATTCCACCACGTGTCTCTTGTTATTACATTAATTATTTTTTGGGATTGTTAGGATTTTACCATTGCATCTCTAATATAATTATCTGCTTTGTGATCTCACTATCCATCTTTGTCCTTTTGATGACCCTCAGTAGGGGTTTGAAATGCGTCGACCTAAAAACTTCGATGTGGTTTATCTAGAAATTTTTTGCTTAAAGTCATGAATCACAAAAGCCTCCATTCTGAGATTTGATCTTATATTATATTTAATTTGTTTTTATTTAAAATTATTACTATTTTAAATACTTTTAATTTATTAAATCAAAATTAAAACTTAGAATTGTATTTTAAACAACTTTCAATCAATTTAAATACTCCATCTTTAGAAGGCCAAATCTTGAGTTTAACTACACTAAATTAGGCATCTGAGGACTCGTTGGAAAGATATTTCAGTGGAGAACAATATAGAAATAGTTATCTGACCAGATTCAACCATTTAATGCCCCAAATAATTATTATAAATCAAGGATGTGAATTTGTAACCAAAAGAAATTTTTTGAGTTTATTTTCAAGGAATTTCATTTGCCAAGAGTTTCTTGATGTTGCTAACTCATTTCAGATTACTCATTTTTTGTGTATATGGAATTTAGAAACAACCTAAACCTATCCATGGGTCTATTAGATACACTATGATTAAGTACATTATGCATAAGCTATAAAGCATCTCTAGTCTAGGTCTAAGACAACATAATAATAACAAGTAGGATAAAATTGAATAATAAACATAACCTAAAAACTAAGTAGAGATATTGGGTGTTGTTGTACCCCCTCTATTTGTCCATAAATTGTTTGCATTGTAGAGGATTTTGGTTCATCAACTCAAAGGATATTTGGAACTCTAGATGAAAGATGGAAAATAAACAAAAAGAAGAAAAAAGGAAAAGAGATGATGGAATGTGGACCTCCCCCAATTTTTTAAATATAATGGTTAAACAATGGTTACTTATCATGTGTACCATTGTCCATCCTGGAGTAGCCTCATCTTGATGAAACTCGTAGTGGTTAACGAGCACGACTGTTAAACCAACACCTACTTGCCTAAAAGGTCAAAGTCAATAAAGTGAACTTGCAGATTGACGACTATGATGGATTCCGGGGGGTCGCTTCGCATATCCAAACTATCCCAGACACCCCGCCGGAGGAGGATAGATGGGCCTTCTACCTGTCAGGACAACATGGCGACCACGATAGTAATCAGGACCACTTTCAAGTGAGTGGTCAATGAGCATGAAACTTTATAATCCCCCTTTCTTTTCACCCAATAGGACTCTTCCACGTGTCTCCTCCACGTCACCTCATTGTTTTCCTTCCTATAAACCTCCATAAATAGATTTTAAAGATTCAAATTGGTCTATTTCGAATTGATATATTTCCTACTGCTAAGCATGTTCGCAACACCATTCGCCCGACTATCGACTAGTGTAGATCCCTCCTTGTGCCCACAACGTCCAATTTCCTCCTGTCGTCAAGTACTTCGCAATTATTCGTCCTTGCATCATTGTCATCATGCTTAAATTAAAGAGATATATTAAAAAAACCCCAAAACCACAACTCTTAAAACCCTCTTTCCACATGGAACCCTTCATGGAAACAAAGGTAGAAATCTAAGACCCTTGTTTTTCCCTTTGAACCTGTCAAATCTTAATTTTGACTTCTATGGCAGCTACCTAAATAAATAAGATCCTTTTCGAGTCATTGAGAAAGGATTGTACTACCTAATCACCAAAACTATATACCCTTTCCTAGAGTTCATGTCCTGGGTTATGGCCACCTACCTCAAGGAGAAGAACTGTTGTATTTCATCCACTGGGGAGAAAATTCTAGAATTTACCCAAAAATTTATATAAAATATATTTGTTTACCTAAAATCCCCAAATTTATAAAGATTTACATAAACTGCCCTCTTCTATAATTACAATGGACTTGCAGATAGAGAGAAGTACGTATTTCTCCAGCTAATTCTGGCTCCCAACACCCACCTGCCAGTTCAGAAACTTTCCCTATTTCCTTGTTTTTAGAAGTTGAACAACCCATTTTGGCTATTATTCTACTGCTATTTGGTGAGGATGATACCACAAATGTCTCTAAAGCATCCTTAGGGTTCTTAAATACATTAATGAAATAAGAGACTGTCCTTGACATTCCCTCTTTTTTGGCTGAGGCAATCAAGTTCTAGTGCAACCAATTCTACCTTGCCTCCTACTTAGGATACTACTCTATATTGTTCTACATTCTATTGTATACTCATGTGGGGGGATTCGACTACTTAGGCCTGAGCATTATAGACACCAACAAGCAGAGAAAATTGTATTTGATATGGATAGTGCCTTAAAGAAGAAAATCAACAAAAAGGGGTTTTCACAATTCATTTACACCTTCATGCATATTGCCTACAATATTGTTAACAACATTTATCCCCCCACAATCTTACATAACAGAGAGAAATCCTACAACTCAACAAGGATACCAAGGTAGGCAACTGGTTCTTATTTGAAGACTATACATAAATCAGAGTATATGGGTCTGAGTTTCCCCTATACTAGTTGCTTGTGTTCACGCCTACGAGGAATTTTACCTTAGAATTCACCAGGAATAGCCTAAATATTGACCAAATCAACTTTGTCCCTTCCAAAAAGGGTTATATTTTCAAACTTCCAATGGTTGTAGGCCCCTTTAATGTGAACTCTAGACAAGCTTTCCAACAATTGAAAATATGTTAAAGGAACTTAACTTTGAGATAGGAGAGATGTGACACTATGATCCCCATGGTGTAATATCTAGTAGACAGAAAGAGATAAATGTCTTTGCTTATGAACATGAGTCTAAGATTGAGTTGGAATGGAAAGCTAATTTTGACTCTTGGCCTACCAATATAGGGATGGAGTTCAAGACACCAAGCACAAAGGAGAAAACCCAAAAAATGAGAATTGATGAGGTAGGAGATATAGTGATGGAGGAAGCATCATCAATGAAGAAATCCAAACTTTAGGAGCAGGCTGAGGAGGAAATTGAGGTCAAATTAACCCAGGAAAATTTGGATCAACCAGGTTTCCAAGTACTCTAAGAAAATCCTCAACATGCTTCCACTTCTAATTCAACAGAGGTAGTAGTCCTTGGCTCCTTAGGAGGTACATCAATAGCATGCCCTAAGTGGGAAGAATGGTAGTTGACAGAGAGAGGAACAAGAAATTTAGAGATGAAATGTTATCACAATTGGCCTCCCATTCAGCACCATATCAGACCAGGCTCTTGGATGCCATCGACCTGGAGAGAAATTAGATGAAGTTTTCCCTGTACCATCCTTCAATGCAGTCCCTCCCATCTCGACCACACTTTAGAACAATGGACTTGTATTTGGATATGACTAGTGTCCCCTTGCAAGACAAGATCAATTTTCATATGCAGGCAGGGAAAATTATTTACAACAAATTGAGCAAGCGAGACTTGACCATCAGCAAGGTTGAGAAGCTACTAGAGAAATCAACCACTAAAATAAAGCAAGAAAAATTCAATTCGAGAGCCCCTCATTTATAGAATGAAGTCTTCAAGGAGATGATAATCAAACTAGGGGTAGACCCAAGTGATAAATCTACCATAGATTCCATAATTAAAGGCTCATAGTTAGAGATCCAGTCACTAAGGAAACAACTTAAAATGCCTGCAACAGAGCATGTGCAAACTAAAGAGTTGGCCCATGTAGAAAATTAGAAGGAAATCTTGGACAACGAGTTGATAGAGAGGTGACAATGTCCATGTTTGTTAGGTGAAATATATTTTTAGAATTTGGACATACACTTTCAAAAGATAAGCTTCTCCTAGTATATTTTGGAGAGGATATGTTCTTAGGCCAACTTTCACAGTGGCAATATAGAGACCTAGCCATAAATGTTGGCACTTGTTGAATTTTTCTAATACAGCAAAATCCATAGGCATTAGTAAACTTCCAATCCCTTACCATTAGCTTGAGTGGGAATTTAATGCCATGTTCCCAAGGTGGCAGTTAATCCACGTGATTAATTCCCATAGGTGCAATGACTAGTTAAGTACCCCCCCTCTACCTAATGTAATGTAACTTGGAGGAAACAAATCTAAGCCAAGCCTCTGATAACATGTCTTTCTTTCCTTTCACAAAAAATCCTTCTAGTTGCTTCATGTAGATTCCTTTTCCCATATCCCCCTGTAGGAATTTTGTTTTAACGTTCATTTGTTCTACTTAAAAATTAAAAATAAGAAGAGACATATAAAATAAATATAATAGAAATGTACTTGCAACATGAGATAAAATATCACCCAATTCAATTCCCTCTACCTAGGAATAACATTTTGATACTAACAAAGCTTTGTATTTCTCCACTCTGTGTTATGCATTCAGATTCTTCTTAAACACCCATTAGTTACCTATGGGCTTCCTTCCATCTCATAACTCCACTAGATACCAAGCGTCATTCTAATCCAAGGTTTCCATTTCTTCAACCATGGCCTTTTTCCAAAGTTTTCCATTCTTTGAATTTGCTTCCTCGCTAAAATTTCTAGGATCATCATTAGTAATAAACATAGAAAAAATTGAATGGAAATCAAGTCGATTATACCTTTCTAGCTACCATCTTTCCCAAACCGATCTCCTCGGTGTCAGAGTCTATGGCTCTTCTTCTTTTGATTCTTGTTCTTCTGTATAGTTTGGTTCCTCATCCTTCAATTCAAAACGTATCTTATTTGGTTCTCTCACTTGGTAGGAATTCCTATTTTACCACATCTATGAATTTTCTAAATACTACATATCGACTATACAATACCTTTTTAGTTTCCAGATTCCAAAGCTTATAAGAAAAAATAAATAAGAAAATCACAAACTAATTTAAAATATACATAGTGATCCACTTTTTTCCTTGTGAATCCACATCCCAATATACATGTACCAAATTTTGATATCACATCCTTCGTGATTAAATTAACCCATATAGGGACATTTTCAAATTACATATCAGTGCTTTACTTCCCTTCAGTGCTTAGTTGCTTCATATAGATCTCTATTTCTATATCCCTATGTTGGAATGTTGTCATAATTTCCATTTGTTCTACCTCAAAATCAAAATTTTAATAAAAAAAAAAAAAAAAAAGGACAGATGAAAGAAATTTGATAGAAACTAAAAACAGGAGAAGAAATATCACCAAAGTCACTTCCCTAGACTTGGGAATAAGCTTTTTCTACTAACCAAGATTTGTATTTCTCTATTTTTCCTTTTGCATTCAACTTTTTCTTAAACACTCATTCGCTACTAAAGGTTTTTCATCCAACTAGAAATTCCACTAGATCCCAAGCCTCATTCTAGTCCAAGGCTACCATTATTCAACCATATCCTTTTTCCAAAGTCTTCCATCCTTAGAATACAATACCTCCCTAACAATTCTAGAATAATAATGATTAATAAACAAAGGAAATTTGAACAAAAATCAAGTAGATTATACCTTTCTGGTTGCCTTCTTCCCATAACTGGTCTCCTCAAAACCAAAGTATGTGGTTCTTATTATTCCTATTCTTCTATAGAGTCTAATTCATTGTCTATCAATTCAATCTCTATATTCTCTATTTCTTTCTCCCTTGGTAGGACTTCTTGTTTGGTAACTTCTTTCACTTCTCTAGATATTACATCTAAATTATACACAACCTTCTTAGTTTCTGGGTTTAAAAGCTTATAAATTTGTAAAACTTATTTATAACAAATAAATATGCACCTTTTAGATTTATTATCCAACTTAGTCATGTTTTTCTTTGGTACATGTACATATGCATCTCAACCAAATACCTTGAGTTGTGTGAGAGAGGGTTTCTAGCCAGTCCATATCTCGTATGGAATTTTATCATCCAACACTAGTGAGGGTGACCTATATACCAAGTAACATGTAGTATCCACTACCTCTACATGGAATTCTTGTCCTAACCTAGCACCATTGAGCACCCTCCTTGCTTCTTCCATCAATGTCATGTTCATCCTTGTTGCAACTCCATTCTACTGAGGTGTGTATGGAGTATTTTTTTGTCATGATATACCACACTTCTTATAGAACTCTTCAAATTCCTTTCCACAGAATTTTCCACCAATATCTTTCTTCAATGCCTTGTTTCTTCTCTGTTTGATTTTCCACCAAAGGTTTAAATTTGTTAAAGAGTTCATATTTCTTCTAGAGGAAATATATCCATGAATTCCTCAAGAATTCACCAATAAATAAGACAAACTACACAGATTAACCTGGTTATGGTACCAACACAAGTCAAAACACAAAAATATGCACTAGTTGTAGGATTCCCTCTGCTCTTTTAGTGCCAACGAAGAAACTCATCTGATTTTGCTTCCCATATAAAAACTGTTCACATAAATCAAAATCCCAAGAGAAATTTGAGATATCATATACCATAACATTGCCATTAAATATTCAAAGTCCTCCCTCTCTAATATGTATCGGTATGAAGGAATAATGTGACTGGACGACTGAGTTTTGATCGGAACCCTAGCCTCTGAGCTCTGCACCCTGCAGCCAATGCGCAGTCCTACGCCTCTGCGCCATCCGACTTTATCAGGGCGTCATTCAGCTCAGAATCGCTCGCAGTAACGGTTTTGGCCTCTATTGGGCATCACGTCATGTCCTCTCGGAAGGGAGGGGTGGGATCTCATGCCCCCCCTCCTTCAAATGAACAACAAAGGAACGACGGCGCTCCCGTGATCTCCCCGCCTCCACCTGGTTCATTTCCAGAACAAGGTCAAAGCTCTGAACAGCCTGACATATCAGTACAGCACCCAGACATGGAAGGAGAAGAGAATAATACTCCAAGGGCGTCACAGCCAAAGGCGACATCGGCCACTTGCATCCCAAAAGCGACAGAAAGAATCAAAGTTGAGCTACCCAGCCATAGAATCAATGGCGAAATCCAATACATGAAATATCATGCACTCATTGGAAAATTTCTCGGCTTCTGGCCAACGAAAAAAGCCTTATATGGATGGATCGCCTCCAAATGGAAACCCAAAGGGCATGTTTCGCTGCTACTAGGCCCTAAAGGCTTCTTCACTACTATATTTACTTGCCTGGAGGACAAAATCAAAGTATTTGAAGGAGGCCCCTACTTCTTCAACTCAGCTGGTCTCTTCCTGCGAGACTGGAAACCCAGGTTCAATCCTGACACAAAAGATCTCAGTCACGCTCCAGTATGGATTCGCATGTATGGTCTCCCCTCGGAGTATTGGAGAGAAGAAACTCTGAAGGACATCGGAGATCGCATTGGCACCTTCATAAAAGTTGTAGAGGAAACCAAAAATAGAAGATTCACCTCATATGCCAGGCTCTGCGTCCAGATGCATCTAAAGAAGACCCTCGCAGACTCGGTAAGTCTTTTTCACAATGACTATGAATGGATTCAACCTCTTGATTATGAACATATCCCGTTCCGCTGTCGTAAATGCCATGAACATGGTCATCTGTTCAGGGACTATCCCATGACCACCCAGCTCAAATCTACTGCTAATGAGCCCAATAAAGACTTTGAGGGATTCATTAAAGTGCCCTCTCGATGCAGACATACCAAAAAATAGGCCGCTACTCCCTCAAGCCCTAAGAAGGTCGCCTCCCAGAATAGATTTCAAGTCCTTTCTCCTCAAGATCCCCCTGCCTCAAAGCCAAATGATTCTCAGGCCACTCCTTTGCCACCATCGTCATCCCAGGACCTCAAAAACCCCATGGATCCTTCCTCTTAAGTG
Source organism: Pinus taeda (assembly GCA_000404065.3). Classification (NCBI taxonomy): domain Eukaryota; kingdom Viridiplantae; phylum Streptophyta; class Pinopsida; order Pinales; family Pinaceae; genus Pinus; species Pinus taeda. Next base: position 28,761 of record APFE030510130.1, read on the forward strand.
CCCTTCAGTGCTCCTCTTGACTCGAATACAAAAATGCCAGCCATAGAAGCTGACATGCATCCCTCATCCATGGATCTTGATACAGCGTTAGCCCTCAGTTTGCAAGAAGGGGTCACAGAAGATCTTCAGAATATCCCCATTAATATGGAGGAAGACCAAGAAACGGTAAGTCTAGATGGACTAGATATACTCAAACTTGAAGAGGCCTGCAAGCAAAAAGAATATAATTCAATCCCCCCTTAGGAAATAGACAGATTAGCAGGAGTCCTTGCCAAAGCCCAGCATAGCAGATGTCTTGGAATACAAGCAGGTAGTCCATAGGATGGCAAGAAAATCCAAAAAGAAACAAAGAAGAGGGGGCGCAAAACTGATTTGTAGAGAACCATCATTTTAGGAGAATTACTTATGGAATCTGGGAGATTTCCGAAGTTGACAACGTTTTATAAGCCCCACCCCCACAGTTCCTCATGAAGCTCATCTCTTGGAACATGTGTGGGCTCAACAGTCCTTCGAAACACAGAATGTTAAAAAATATGATACAGTTAGAAAAACCAGCTGTGGTATTCCTACAAGAAACAAAAAGTATCAGTACGGCGCTCGAAAAGATCCTCCACAAGGCCTGGAGTGGAAGTCGATCAGTCTCCATGGACGCAGTAGGGGCGTCGGGCGGGCTCTCTATTGTCTGGAACCCGCAGATTCTGATGCTTCAAGACTTCCATGCTACTCACCATTTCATTCAAGCCAATTTTCATCTTATTGGAATGGACATTCATGGGCTCCTCACCAATACCTACTTCCCGCAAGATATGCATCACAAGCTAGATGTGCTGGAGGCATTAATGGATTTGAACTCAACCAGACAATTCCCATTGTGGATCAGTGGGGGAGACTTCAATCTAATAACTCATCTGGGGGAAAAAGAGGAGGGCGCATGAAGCTGGAAGATGACAACGCAGGTTTCAAAGACTTCATTCGAAGTAATCAGCTAATAGACATACAAACTTCCAATGGCACCTTCACATGGACGAACAAGTGCAGGGGAGTACACAATATTGCCTCACGACTTGACCACTTTCTCATCTCAGACAACGCTATTCACCTGGGCGGCGACTTTCACGCTTCCATCTTACCTCAGGGGGGATTGGACCATTGGCCAGTAATGTTGCAATGGACAAGACCCGGAAAACACAACAATCAACCATTTAGATATGAAGCCTTCTGGGCAAGTCATCCCAATTTCAAAGAGGTGGTCCACGTGGCATGGAAGTCATTCTCTCCCCCAGAAGGCGCGAAGATGTTCAAATTTCAACAGAAACTCAGACACCTTAAGCAAGTGCTGAAGGTTTGGAATAAAACTCAATTCGGGAACATCACGGAATCCAGGCAAAAACTGGAGCAGGAAATGAGCACCATTCAGCAGACCATCATCCTAGAGGGCAGCACAGAGGAATTGGCAACCAAGGAGCAATCCATATGGACATCGTTAGAAGCTTGGAGATCACAAGAGGAAATTCTCTTGCGCCAAAAATCCAGAATAAGATGGCTTAAAGAAGGGGAAAAAAATACAAAATTCTTCCATCGCTCTACTATTCAAAGGCGAATGCATAACAACATTGCTTTCATTAATAACAATCAGGGGGAGAAATTAGAAAAGCATGAAGACATGGAAAAAGAACTCAGGGATTACTTTCAAGAAGCACTCAAGGAACAAACCCGAAGCAGAACAACAACAATCCAAGAAGTTACTAGGCACATCCCCAAGCTCATCACGGAAGAACACAACCAAAATTTACTGCAACCAGTCACAAAGCAAGAGGTGGAGGAAGCAATGGCGCAGTTAAAATATGGTAAGGCTCCTAGACCTGATGGCTTTACCGCAAATTTTTTTCATGATTTTTGGGAACTAATAAATACAGAGGTCTGGGAACTAGTGGAAGAATCTCGCTCCATGCATTGGCTCCTACCCTCTCTCAACTCCACGTTCATAGCTCTGGTTCCCAAAGGGGAAGAAGCCAATACGCCTGAAAAATTCAAGCCCATTGCCCTCTGTAATGTAATTTGTAAACTTATTTCCAAAGTGGTGGCAAACCGGCTCAAACCTCTTCTGCCTCTTCTCGTCCTTCCGGAACAAACGGGATACGTTGAAGGGTGCCAGATCATGGATGGCATCATCCTATCAAATGAGGTACTCCATTCCCTAAAAATCCTTAAAAAACCAGGTATGATTATGAAGCTTGATCTCTCCAAAGCCTTTGACAAGCTCAGTTGGGAGTATATTCAGCAGATGTTGCTAGCCTTTGGCTTTAATGCAACCTGGACTCGATGGATTATGAGCCTCATCTCATCTCCTTGTTTCTTTATTCTTCTCAATGGCTCACCGTCTTTGCCTTTCCGCTCCTCGAGGGGCATTCGGCAAGGGGACCCCCTTTCACCCTTCATATTTGTCCTGATGGCGGAAGGGCTCAGCCGCCTTATTCATCATGTTGTCTCATCTCAGGCCATCAAAGGCATAGCGCTTCATGGTCTTTCCCCTTTATCCCATCAACAATTTGTCGACGACACCATGCTCTTTGGTCATCCTTCATCTTCCGAAGCGAAATCCTTCAAGGCCTTGCTTGAGCTGTTCTCTGAAGCCTCGGGTACCTCAATCAATGCATCTAAATCCCAGCTCTTCTTTTTCAATACCCCTGTTTCCATTCAAAGGAATATTGCGCGCATCCTCAGATTCACCATTGCAGCGCTCCCGTCCAAATATTTGGGTGCCCCTCTGATGGTCTCTGCTCTCAAGCATGCGTCCTGGCGAACGCTTTTGGAAAAGCCGGAAGCCAGACTCTCCTCCTGGACATACCGATCGCTGAACACAGCTAGTCGTATTATAATGATCAAAACCGTGCTCCAGGCTATGCCTCTTTACCTCTTCTCCATATTAGCCGCTCCCAAGTGGGTCCTCAAAGCCATTCAGAATCTTCAAAGGAACTTTCTATGGGGATCCACAGGTCTCAACAGGAAATGGGCCCTTGTTAAATGGTTAGAAGTATGTCAACTAAAATCAAATGGAGGACTAGGCCTGCGGGATCCCTTGCAAAGTAATCATACCATGGGAGCGAAAGTATGGTGGAACTGGCTTGTAAAACCTCATATACCATGGGCAAAACTCTGGCAAGCCAAGTATGCGCCTGGCAGTCAATGGGAGGATCTATTTAGAATTAGTCCAAGCATCTCAAGCTCCATGATTTGGAATGCAGCTAAACTTCACAGTGCATTCATCCAGGAGTACAGTTTCTGGGAAGTTCATTCGGGAAATTTAGCGCGTTTCTGGGAGGATTCATGGCAGCAACTCCCAAAGCTTGCTACAATCTTCCACAAACCCCTCTGGCAAACATATGTGCAGCGCCACAATCTTGTTCACATCTCCCAATTCTGGCAACAACAAGCAAACAACGATTACCAACAGTGGAAGCCAGCTAGCTCTTGGCAACCGGGATGGCAAGGAGAGACCCATGCAGATATTGAGGAAGAATTGAATCACAGGAAAATCAAGCAGTCAAATAAGCAGGATAAATTGAGGTGGGGAAACTCAACAAAAGGAATCTTCACCACGAAAGAGGCCTATATATTGCGATATGCTCCAAGTCAAAATGACAAAGATCCGCTATGGAATAACATATGGCAGCCCAAACTTTGGCCCAAGGTCTCAACCTTCTTATGGCTGTTGAGCAAAAAACGCATTCTCAACTGGGACAATCTGCAAAGAAGGGGATTCATTGGGCCCTCAATATGTCCAAACTGCTCACTCCAGTCGGAAACCATTCCGCACCTCATGGAGACTTGCCCCCTTGCGGCTCAACTCTGGGATCAAATAAACAGATGCAACCAAAGAATAGGACACCGTCAGGGAGATATTGCAAACTTGTTGAGAACCTGGCACAAGTCATCGTATAAAAGCCCGCTGCTGAACTCTATGTGGACTCTCATCCCAAGATTCCTATATTGGTCCCTATGGAAGGAAAGGAATAATAGAGTTTTCAACAATAAAAAGCGCCCTTTTGACATCCTTTGGCTACTCTTCAAGAAAAACATTCAAGAAACTCTGGCGATTAGATCATGGCAGGAAACAGATTGGCCCTCCTCCCCTCAAGAGCAACTCATCTGGAAATTATGGGATCTCCACATAGCTTGCGTTCCCTCGGCTCCTTCCAAATCATCTCCCAAGCTTGTCTCCCCTGTGCATTGGACCCCCCCAGTATCATCAGCATTCAAACTAAATTTCGATGGCGCAGCAAAAGGAAATCCAGGACCAGCTGGATACGGCGGTGTTATTAGAAACGATAAAGGTATAATTCAACACATTTTCTTTGGCTCCATAGGCAATGATACTAACAATGTTGCAGAACTGGAAGGCCTATGGAAGGGCATCTATATAGCCGATCTACAAAGGTACTATCCGCTGGTAGTAGAAGGAGACTCATTGATCCTCATCAATGCAGCCATTCGAATACAAGCAGGATCACCCGCTACCAAAGTTGCTTCCAGTTGGAGATTGCTCAGCAGGCTAGAAGCACTGGAGGACCGGCTCAGGAGTCCCAATAGTATTATCTTTCAGCACGTTAAAAGATCCGCCAACAAGGTAGCAGATCGCCTGGCCAACCAAGGAGTTAATCTGAATAGCTCCCCCTACTCAGGTAATCTCAATGACTCAGAGGACATTAAACTTCAACAGGATTGCCTCTCTCTGGCAAATCAGGACCTTCAACCCCCAGCTGCGGGTGATTAAGGTGAGAGTTAATGAAGGGGCGGCCTCATTAAGAGGCAAGTGGCAGCCCGCTTCAGACAGGTGGACGGAAGCGTCTCGAGACAGCTTCCCCCATCCGGCACAGTTAAATGCGGCCTTAACTCCGCATGGGAGAACGGTCACGCAGAGTATTATATCCGTCGACCTCCTCCGCCTGACAATGCATTGTGAAGGGTTGGCAAACGTTGGAATGGTTAGTGTCTGGTCTCGGTGTTCTGTAAGAAATTTGTTCAGGTCGTGGATGAGGGTGTTATGGTTGAGTGTGCCAGGATTTAGACCTCGGCCCTCTGCTCAGAAGGCCTTGGTCTTCACCCTGGGTCGCTCAGGCTTCCTTGTTTGTTCGCATCATACGGCCCTGGTCTCTGTGCGTTACATCCGGCTTCAAAGTATTCGGGCTCTGAGCACTCCGCCCAGCGTGGCTCTGGTTTTTCACTGTCTGCAGATTTGGGTGGTAAGTTCCAGTCCTTTCCATTGTGTTATTTCTACTGTTATCCACTTACCTTGTCGGCTTTTGTGTGGAGAAGGGCACATTTGGATTCTAGGTAGAAGAGTCTCAGGATGCCGCGTGAGCGAATGCGACAAAGCTGTAGACGGGGTGGATCAAGAGGTGGCGCTAGAGGTCGTGCTTCTTCTCCATGATCCTCAGCCTCATTCGGCTCTCCCTCTGAGGAAATCAACTCACCAGGAGCTCGGCGAGGACGAGGCAGAGGGAGAGGGCGAGGAAGGACAGCGATGTGCTCGCTCGGCTCTCACCCTTCCACTCGATTCCGGTTCCCTTGCGTCTTGGATAACGCCACCTATTATGTTACAGTCAGGCTTGAGAAATGTGAGCGCGCAGCCATGACAGAAGTCCCAGAGGAGCCACGACCACCCTCGCCTGTTCAGAGCACTCGACTGCAGCCTGCGGAGGCCTCAGGTGCGGTGGCGGGAGCAATGGCGGGAACAAGCGAGCCTGCACGGAATGATCCCCCCTACACGGATTCAAGCGCCTCTGATCCATACGCCTGTCCCGTGGTGGAGGAACAACCATCCACCTCCATGGATGAGTAAGTCCTTTGTTTGGCTGCTCTTACAGCTTCAGAATGGCGGCTCGATAGTTTTGGGTCGATTCTCGTTCACGTATGTTATGTCTGTTATGTGTTTTATGTCGGGTATGTATGGAAGCTCCGTGTCTGTAAAATTCCCCCTCGCTTCGGCAGGGATAGGAAGCTATTTGGCATGTAACTAGTCTGTTATGGGTTCGGGTCTGGAGTCAGTGGACAGTCTCTTCGTTCCACAGTTTTTCAGGTTCATGTTCAGTCACAGTACGCTTAAATGTTCAGCGGCAGCCATCCTAGCATGGCGGATGTAATCCTTTTGTAACTCTTTTTTGTATAATATATTAGCAGTAGCACAATTTACACAAACAAAAAAATAGCTATAGATGAAGATCTATGTTGAAATCAAATATTTGTATCATTAATTAAATTTGTGTAAGAATAATCTAATTTTAATTCTATATATATATATTATATATAATAATATATATATATATAATATATATTATATATATATATATTTAATAAAATATATATACGAATCCTAACGTTGTCTTGTTCCAGGGGTCAACGTGTCTGAATCTGACACCACGAATCTCGAATCCTACATGTCCCGAATCCCCGTGTCAGGTGACTTAGGTAATAAGTAAAAAAGTGGCACTAGGAAATGTTGTATGACATGTGAGTACTCAAAATTCACAGTCAAGGTACTAACAATATCCTATTACCCATTTTGGGGTACAAAAATCAACTTTTCCTCACCAAAATTCACTTTTACTCAAAATGTGAGGAAAAAGACAAGAAAAACCAGTCAAGTGTCACAAGCAGTCAAGTGAAATGATTTGTCATTCAAAAGGCTAAGTTAAATCATGATTTGGAGGTCACCTAAGAGGGCCGCGTTAGCTGCCACTAAGGAGGACCAGTTGTTTCCCATTAACAGCCAATTGCAGAGGCCAAGTTACATGTGGAGGGATCGAGTTGGCACAATCACAAGTCGAAGACAACCGTTGGAAGGCAGAGTTGAGGTGGTAGTAAGTGGGAGTGGGGTTGTGAGGGAGCGCCCCCCCCCCCCACGCCCCAAATTCTGCTTCAGAAGCACGCATTGCTCTAGAACGGATCCAAAGTAACCTTAAGGGTGCGCTCTTGGAATTCACTCCAACACATGGAGTGAATTCTAGGAGAGCATTCCCTTAAAAAAAATTGCTACTTGTTTTTTGGAGAGCGAACGATGGAGCGATCCAAAAGCATTCGCTTCCTAACTGCTCCCAAAGCGACTTTTTAAAGGCGGGAGCAGTAGGGGAGCGATTGCTCCCGCCTTAAAAAAATCACTCCCCATGGGCGAAATTGACGCAACCCATTTTTGGAGAGAGGGGAGGGACCAAAAGAAATAAAAGGCCCTCCTTTCCCAAAATGCACCATTTGCATATTGAAGGAGTAAGACAGTGTTGATTTCTTGTAGCATCGGATGTGCTCTAAGCCTCAAAATTTGCATGGAGGCTAGAACACATGTATTCTGGAATACCCAGAAATCGTTTTGGGAAATTTCACCCGGAGAAGATTTTATTAAAAAAATTAATTATTTTTAATGGATACCTAAGTCTAAACTTAAGAAAATAAAATAATTAAAGGGTATTAATTAAAATGGGGGTGAAACTTCTAGAAGAAGACGAGGATCAAGCCAAAATGATCTGAGCCATTGATTAGAATCTAATCTGGGTCGTTGGTTCTTCATGAGAAGATTATAAGAAGAGGCTTGATGGGCATTTGGAAGACATCAAGGTGATTTCTTGCAGTGAGTGGCAGAGATAGTTTCTGGTTGGAGAGTTTCCTTTTCCTGGGATACATCGCAGAGAAGGAAGAGAGAGATCCAAAAGAGGCAGTCCAAAGCCTGAGAGGAGATAGGAAATTTGTTGGAGAATTGAGTTCCAGAGCCGGAAATCAAGGTGTGAGACCGGGAGGGAAAAAAGTCGAAGTTCCTGAGGAAAATCAATTAGCCAAAGAAGTGACATAGTCCCCAGAAGCTGTGGCACAGAGCAACACAATGATTGCGCAAAAACTGCACAGAGGAAGATAGGGGCTAGCCATTCAGTCGTTGGATCAGTGTTGGATCGCCAATGATAGTGTGAGGTATATCTCACTCATCTCTCTGTCAATCAAATTATGTGTATTAGATAGCTAGCAAGACATCCAAAGATTGTATTCAGAAATTACTGTTCAATAATACAAACCCTTGGCTATTGCACTGGTTTTCCCACATTGGGTTTTTTCGGGGACATTGGTCCAAAAATAATGGTGTCACTTGTGTGTGTTATTTCTTTCTTGCTCAAATTCTTGTTTCCACATATTATTTGAAGTTGTGAAGGTTGCAGTTGTATTTACTTCGATATTTACAGTAGAACACAATAAATAACTTGCATGGATTAACAAGTAGGCGTAATATTAGTTTGTTGCAGTCGTGATTTGGGGCTTCTCGAATTTTTACATCGTATCAAAGAGCAGGAGAAGCAAGAGAGCAGACCGGAAGAGCCCATCACTGAAGAGGATGAAGGAAATTGAAGTGTTGCATAGGCAGTAGATCGAATCCCCAGAGGAATTGCGCAATCCAAGCCAGGAGGGCAAGATTTTCGTGGAAGATCTCTCTCTAAGTGAGTCGACAAAGAGGCAAGATTTCTAGATTGAGATTTGTCAGCGACAAAGGGAGCAATGCAACAGAAGCTTCAACGCAGAGCAATTTTTGGTGAGACGCACTGTTTTGCACCAGTTACTACGAGAGAAAAACGTCAGAAGAGAGGAGACACTATTTTGAGGGAATTCTTCCTAAGAAGACTTCTAGCCAGGAAGTCTAAATTCTCATTTGTTGAGCAACAGTGGAGAGGAGCATATCTACTAACTCCAGCAGGGAGTGTGCAGGCTAGCTCAGCAGCAGCGCAGAGGAGAGAGGAGGCAGTTCAACACTTTGTTGGCAAAGATGGTAGCTAACAGGCTGAGAGATCAAGTTCAATTGGACTGAGCATCCAACTAAGTGATCTAAAAGGCTAGGATCTCATGCTTTCTAGATGAGCATGATTTCAAGATGTACGTCGATAGTGTGATAATTGTACTCGGTGATGCAGATCCACTCAAAAAGTACAAGGCCGAGATGGTGAAGGCCAAGCGACTGATCCTCAATGGAGTAAGGGATCACATTGTATTTCACATTGCTAGCAAAAGGACAGCCAAAGAGATGTGGGATGCCTTGGCTACGCTATATCAAGGATCTTCCGAGCAGCGAAAGATGTACTTGGAGGCGAAGTTGAGCTCAACTAGGATGGAGAAAGAGGAACACCTTGATTTGTTCCTATCAAAGCTTCAAGAAGTCCAAGATCAGTTACCAGTTGTAGGATCAACAGAGATGGTGAGGTTGGCCTTGAATTCAGTTTCAGAAGAATGGCAAGAGTTTGTCCAGAGTATCCTAGGCAAAGAGAAATTGCCTGATTGGAAAGGAATGTGGGCCGCTCTTCAACAGGAAGAGATGACGTGAGACTTAGTCAAGTGCAAACTTGATCGCAGCAGCAACAATGGGACGAAGTCGAAGGAGGAGGAAGAGCATGCAGCCCTTGCATCTAAGGGGCAGCATGAGAAACGAAAGAAGAAGAAGGATGTTTCAAAGATCAAATGTTTTTGGCGTTGTGAATTTGGTCACTATGCTACGCAAGGTCCTCTCAAGAAGAAGGACAAGGATGAGAAAAATGATCCACAAGCTGCAACCGCAAAAATCGAGGAAGAGGAGTTCGTCATCATTGCCCAGATACCTCCAGGCGAGAGGTGGGGTAATCTAATACTATAGTTCGAAAGAACAACAGATGAGCAAGATCCTTGAGGAATCCACCTCTTGGATCAATACCTGGCTACGGGAGCCCATATCAGAAGTAACAAAATGGACTGGGTCAGTTGATGCAGAGGAGTGTCGGAGTGACAATTGCAATGGCTAGGAGCACCAGAGTTTGAACAACGCAGAACTAGTGTTAGCAACAGTGCAATTGGCACAGAGCAAAGTCAGTAGCAATGCAGTAGCTTCAGTGACAGCGTAGAGACTAGCAGCGATCAAAACTCCAACAATAGATGCATCACAGTGAACACCTTTGGTTCAATATTTTGGATGATTTTTCGTTGTTGTTGTAGCAGCAGTAGCAGTTGGAGAGTGTTGCAATGCAGATGCAGAGTTGGCAGTGGCAAGGTCAGTAGCAGCATAGATGCAACATTTATGCAGTAGTTGGTGGGCACTGATGTCAAACATCAACAGCGCAGAGGAAGATGTTACAGTGAAGGGCGATGCTTCAGCAGGTTACATTACTAGAGCACATTCCTCACCAAGAGGGACTGTTGATTTATGGTAGCATCGGATGTGCTCTAAGCATCAAAATTTGTGGGGAGGTTAGATCACATGTATTCCAAAATACCCAGAGAAGGTTTTTATTAAAATAATTAATTATTTTTAATGGATTCCTAAGTCTAAACTTAGGAAATTAAAATAATTAAAGGGTATTAATTAAACTAGGGGTGAAATTTCTAGAAGAAGACGAGGATCAAGCCAAAATGATTTGAGCTATTGATTAGAATCTAATTTGGGTTGTTGGTTCTAAACGAGAAAATTATAAGAAGAGGCTTCATGGGCATTTAGAAGACACATCGAGTAAGAGATCAAGAGACCGATTTCTGAAGAGAGCAACGCAACAATTGTCGGAGAAGTGATTGAGGAGATTCCTTGCATTGAGGAGTAGAGATAGTTTCCAGTTGGAGAGTTTCCTGATCCGAGGATACATCGCAGAGAAGGCAGAGAGAGATCCAAAAGAGGTAGCACAGAGCCACGTTGGGCAGCGTAGGGCCACGCAAAGGCAGCGCAAGGCCACGCAAAGACAGCGCAAAGCCACGTTGGGTAGCGTAGGGCCACGTAAAGGCAAGGCAAAGCCTGAGAGGAGATCCAAAATTTGCTGGAGAATCAACTTCCAGAGCTAGAAGTCGAGGTTTGAGACTGGGAGGGTAGAAAATTGAAGTTCTAGAGGCAAATCAATCATCCAAAGGAGTGACACAGTACCCAGAAGCTATGACGCAGAGCAACGAAGTGATTGCGCAGAAACTGTGTAGAGGTAGTTAGGGGCTAGCCAATCAATGGTTGGATCAGTGTTAGGTCGCCAGTGATAGTGTGAGGTATACCTCACTCATCTCTCTGTCAATCAGATTTTCTATATTGGATAGCCAGCAAGGCATCCAAAGATTGTATTCAGAAATCACTAGTTAATAATAAAAACCCTTGGCAGTTGCACCGATTTTCCCACAATGGGCTTTCATGGGGACATTGGTCCAAAAATAACAGTGTCACTTGTGTGTGTTACTTATTTCCTGCTCAAATTCTTGTTTTCACATATTATTTAAAGTTGTGAAGATTGCATTTGTATTTACTTCGATATTTACAGTAGAACACAGTAACTAACTTGCATAGATTAACAAGTAGGAGAAGTAATATTAGTTTGTTGCAGTAGTAATTCGGGGCTTCTCGAATTTTCACAGAGAGGGCTTTTGGAATTGGAGCTTGAGTTGAGGACGAAGATTGAGAAGGTTGCTTGGGAGCTTGACGAGCTTGCAAGGGAGATTGGAGCTTGAAATTGAAGGCTATTGGAGTGCCAAGGAGGTAGGCTCTAGAATCTAATCAACCATTTGTGATTTTTATATGTTCACTATTAAATGAAAATGTTCTCTTCTCTCTTTCCAATTCCCATTTCTCCATTATATTGCAAGAAAAAAACTATAACTCCACCAAAGTTCAAAACTTCAAACATGATGAGTATGTGGCTTGGCATTCTCTTATTGGTTCCTCTTTTGGTTATGATGATGTTGGCGAGTAGAAGAAGGATAAATGATGAAGACGATGAAGAAGTGGGTAGTGGTGGAATAAGAAACCCTTGAGAAGAGGAGTACCTTAGTGAGGAAGAGGATAATGAGAGTGGAGATGATGATGATGACAAAAAATCTAAAACAGACCAAACCCCATTGTGTAAATATGTTTCTAGGCCTTCAGGAGGGAAAGGGGGTGGGACCACTAAAATTACATGCCTCCATTGCAAAAACACTTACATAGGTTCATACACCTGTGCTAGAAAGCATCTCTATGGGAAAATGGCATGTGATCGAAATAAACAAATAGGAATCAAAACTTGTGGAGGTATGTCACAACAACAAAGAGCCAAATACATAAGGGAAGAGGAGGAAGCCTAAAACAAATCTAAAAGATCAAAGGGTGATTTTGAACATGACACCACTAGCCCACCATCACATAGACTAAGATCTCCATCAACATCCACCCATGGTAGTGGATATGGAGGCACAGGCACTGACATCCCTTTAAGGCATAGAACCATATTAGATTTCCTTGATCAAGGGTATAGGGATGATGTGGATGCAAAATCAAATCGGTTCTCTATGCATGTGGGATACCATTAAATGTTCTTTGCTCACGTTATTGGCATGAAATGGTTTCCTCCATCAATGATAACCCTAAAGGATACAAGAGCCCTCGGTATGATAGAGCTAGAACCCTGGGACTTGATCATGAAAAAGCCAAACTATCACATGCTTTGGGTAAATTGACAAATTCTAAGAATGACTATGGGGTAGCCATTGCATTTGATAGATGGACAAATGTAAAAGGAAATCCATTGATAAGTGTTCTTGCTATGTCTGTTAGTGATGCAACCTTCTTTTCAACATATGATTACTCAGAAAAGTTCAAGACCGCCATTAACATTGCAAAATCATTACTTTAAACAATTGAAAGTATTGGGCCATACAATGTCATCCAACTCATCACTAATAATGCTTCTAATTGTACGGAAACGAGAGCAATTATTAAGGATAGATACCCCAACATATTTTGGTTTGGGTGTTTGGTTCACACAATGAACCTTTTGATGCATGATATTATCATGAACAAACACCCTCAATACAGATGGATTGGTGATTTGTACAAGAGAAACAAGAGAATGATAAAATTTATTACCAATCATAGTAATACCCATGGGCTTTTCCATATTCACTCAAGGTTGGAGTTGTTTAAGATTGAGAAGACTAGATTTGCTAGTTATTACCTCACCTTCAAGTGCCTTTTCAAGGTAAGAGAGTCATTGGCTAGCATGGTATCAAGTTAACGCTGGGAGGTATTAAAGGTTAGGGCTCCAACCACGCTTGACAAGCAAGGTTTTGAAGAGGTGGAGGAGATCGCTCTTGATGATCTATTTTGGCCACATGTGACAAATGTTCTGCAATACACCAAGCCCATATATAACATGATTCAATTTGCAAATATAGATGCACTACTGATTGGAGAGGTGTATGAGCAAATGGATAACATGTTGGGGCAAATAAAAGATATTGTTCAAGAAAAAGATCCCAACTTGTATGATATTATTTACAGTTTTGTGTGTGCAAATGTTCCACTACATGCCTTGGCATGTATCCTTATGCCAAAATACTACTCTCCATCTTGGTTAGACAAACCTACTCCTGGGGGTGGGGTTAGGGCCAAACCCCATACAGATGTAGAGGTACAAAATGGGTATATGACAACATTCGACAAGTTAATCCCTGACAGGGAGTAGTGTGCTAGATTGCGTCTTCAATTAGGCAAATACTTCACTAGCATTGGAGTGTTTGGTACTTTTCATGTAGTGGAAGATAGGGGCAAATTGAATGTTGTCACATGGTGGGACATGTATGGTAGCCAAGGAATTTTGGCAAAAAAAGTGCTTTCACAGGTTGTAAATATTTCTTCTGCAAAGAGGTGTTGGAGCACCTATAACTTCATCCATAATGTGAGAAGAAACAAAATCAATGAAAACCGAGAAGAAAGCTTGGTCTATGTGCACTACAACTTGAGGTTGTTGAAAAATTATTGTGAGCGGGGTCGTGATGACACATCATATATGACTAGGGACAACAACTGAGAGCAAGATAATTTGGAGGATGGCGCTCTACATCTAGAAGAATTGGAAAAAAAGCTTTTGCAAAATGATGATGAAGCAACAGCAGCAACCATGCCACCCCCATCATCTAGCAGCATTGTTTGAGTTCCACAACCTTTTCCTTTGTTGTTGCCACCTCCATCTACATCCTCATGTGGAAGTCATGTTGCCACCTCCATCTAATTCATCATTCTACATGCTTTTGTTGACATATATGCATCAAAATATATAAAAATATATTATATAAAACTTCGCTCTCGACTCACTTCCGAACCAAGAGCTTTTGAAAATGTTGCTCCTTGCTCCCGCTTTTTCTCTCATCCCAAGAAACCTTGTATCAAACCCCAGAGAAGAACATCCACGTCTCTTATATTGAGGCTTTTAACATTGATTATCAATATGACTTAGGAGTAAGGAGCCAACCACTCTAGGGTGTTGAAAAATGTAACTAGGTTCTATCTTCATAATTATCTTTGTACTTGTATCAATATGTATTTCATGTAAAAGCAAAAAGAAGAAAAAGAAAAATTATTAGTGTTATTATTTGCTAGTCAAAGCATGTTCTTCATGCTTATAGCATTTATTGAGTCAAGATGAAAATTTATTGTGTTAAAGTCCCATTTGAACTATTTGAAAGAAAAAGAAAAATCTTATTTTGAGTCCAAAAGAGTCATTTTGTCCCACAGGGGCAATTCGTCCTTGCCTTGTCAAGTCGGCCTTGAAGACGCACCAATTTGACCTCCAAGATGGCTACAAAAGGAATAGACTTTGACCTCATTTGATCACTCAATCACCCATCGATCTATGTGCAAGAAAGAAGAAGAGTGAAGGCCAAGGAGAGAGAAGAATCTAAGGAAAGAAGAAAATCAAATCTTTGCTCATCTCTGTTCACACATGCGAAGTATTCGGGCAACTCTGCGAACTACAAGGACAAAATTATGTTTCTGTGAAGTTGTAGGTCTGAAATTCTAATTTGAAGAGGTTTGACCAGCTTTGATTCTTGTTGACTTGGTTTGGTTGGAGATCTAAAGGAGAGTTTGCTTGGTTCCTTGTGGAGATCTTGTTGTTTGGGTCTTGGATTTCTTATTTGATCTAATTCTATATGAAGAGAATAATTTTCTAGGTATTCCCCTTGGATGGGTTTTGCCTTGGCTTCACGTCTGCATCTTGTGTCATTGTTTATTTTTTATCTTCATAGTTTATGATTTTGGCAATTGTTTGATGAACAAAACATAATAAAAGTAATAAGAAGCCAACATAACTTCACAAGCAATTATCAAGTAAAGAGAAATCATCCTAACTATGGCCCCTATCGATTTCTCAATGCTTTAGACACTTACCTTAAACAACTTGGAAGAATACAAACTTTCAACCATTATACTCCTCTTGAATCTCTTTCCTCATTGGAAATCTTCCAATATTTTTCCCTCTTTGTAACATTTTTATATCTCCCATTTGCTAAAGGGAGTTTTAGGAAATTTGTTATAAATTTAATTTTCATAAATCTTGATATCCCTCTTCAATAGGTGATCAATTGTGACATTCACAATGTAACTCACAAACATTTGGAGAAGACATAAATGGTAACTTGCTAGTTACCATTTGCCATTTTACTTTTGAAGGCACTTATCTCTTGTGGCATCTCTATTCCAAGAATTGCTTTCCAAGCACTCCATTATTCCCTTTACTATGAGCATTTATTTAGAGAGTACTTATAATTTGGCACTAGTCTCTTCGTTTCATTTTGCAATTTCAATACTTTTGAATGTATATGCTCATGAATATACTTTGATTTTATATAGTGGATTGTACTAACTCCTAGTTCTTAACTTAATTAGTTGAGCCTTAGATATCTTTAGGGTCCACCCCCTTTGGCTTCGACTAAGAGTGAGCCTAGACGAAGGAGTTGAGAATTGAGTGAAATCCTTAACTCGCGACTTGCCCCCAAGATCTCACCAAGTGGAGTTAAATTTTTCTCAATGACAATCCCAAGTGTGGATAAAAGGCAACAACGTTTTTTGGCGTTGTTGCCAGGGATAAATCTTTTTAAACCCGAAATACGACATTCTTGCATGATTGGATTTTAGAGACTAGTTTGTGTCCAAGATGTGACTCCACCAAGTCTAAATATTGCAAGTTATTCTACTAGGAGACATGCAAGTAGCTTCCTTAGCCACATTCTTGACCATAAAAGGGCTTATAGAAGGAGGTTAAATAAACTCTCTTCTAGTAGACTTCTTGCTAAGTTTGGACAGGAAGCACTTTCTGATATCCATTTCTTGTTTGAAGCTAACATCAACCAAGTAGTTGAATACACGGATGATGTGTGTAAACATATCGATTTACTAACATATAAAGATGTCCTCATGCCTCTTGCCTAACAAGGCCAATGAGAAGTTGCCTTCCTTCCAAGGCAACAATCCAATAAGTGCCAAGACACATGTCAGATATTTCAACCTATGTATGGACAAGTGGTCTAGTGGCTAGAATTACAACAATGAAAATGTGAAGATCAAGTTGTGTGTGCTATCATTGGAAGAGGATGCCCTGTATTGGTTCTTGGAACATAATGACAACAATTTTACCACACTTGTTGGAATCATAGTTGCTTTCAATACTAAGTGGGGGCATAAGAAAGAGGATCACCACCTTTTGGTTGCATTGAAAGAAATTAAAAAGAATGAGAAAGAAACAACGGAAAAGTTCAAAAAAAAAATCAATGGCATAGTCAAAAGCTTACCCCTATTTCGGTCTTCATAATCGCCAATGCACTCAAGTCCTTATGTATATCCTATGTTACAAGAAAAAAGAAGAACGAAAAATATTATTTTAAGCATGGGCTTTATGCTCCTTTTTTATGGTCATCTAGGTCAAGCATGTTCTTCATGCTTTTAGGATTTGTCATGTCAAAGGAATAGCTTTCTCGAGTCAAAAGAGTTTTTATCATTTGTATAAGACCCTATTGGGCAAGTTGTAACAAGTAAAAGATATTATTTTGAGTCAATAAAATCCTTGTGAGCCTCCTAGCACAAGTCGGTCCTACCAGCAAGAAGCTGACCTAAAGTGGGGTATTCTACCTCATGGAAAGCCTATATATCGAAGTAGATTCGATCTCTCTCATCACCAATTCGATCTGCACCAAGAAGAAGTTTGATATGAAGTTGAGAACATCAAGGAGGCTAGAGCGAAGCTCAAGGAAGCAAGGAAAAATCAAGAAGAAGAAAGCAAGTTTTTGGGCCTTATTCTCTCACATGCAAAGGAACTAGGATTTCTGCAGCTACTACAAGGTTGAAGATGGCAAGTTGAAGTTGGAAGCTCGAAGTTGGGGAATAAAGTTGAAGCAAGAGGTTGGTTGAAGAAGATTTGTCCCTTGTTGACTTGGTTGATATTTGACCTAATTGGAAGACTTTTGGAGGCTTGACTTGGTGCTTGGAGGAGGACTTGGTCTTGGTCAATGTTGCACAAAGCGGAAGCGTTTTTTGAGAATTGAGTGAAATCCTTAACTCGCGAATTGCCCCCAAGATCTCACCAAGTGGAGTTAAATTTTTCTCAATGACAATCCCAAGTGTGGATAAAAGGCAACAACGTTTTTTGGCGTCGTTGCCGGGGATAAATCTTTTTAAACCCGAAATACGACATTCTTGCATGATTGGATTTTAGAGACTGGTTTGTGTCCAAGATGTGACTCCACCAAATCTAAATATTGCAAGTTATTCTACTAGGAGACATGCAAGTAGCTTCCTTAGCCACATTCTTGACCATAAAAGGGCTTATAGAAGGAGGTTAAATAAACTCTCTTCTAGTAGACTTCTTGCTAAGCTTGGACAGGAAGCACTTTCTGATATCCATTTCTTGTTTGAAGCTAACATCAACCAAGTAGTTGAATACACGGATGATGTGTGTAAACATATCGATTTACTAACATATAAAGATGTCCTCATGCCTCTTGCCTAACAAGGCCAATGAGAAGTTGCCTTCCTTCCAAGGCAACAATCCAATAAGTGCCAAGACACATGTCAGATATTTCAACCTATGTATGGACAAGTGGTCTAGTGGCTAGAATTACAACAATGAAAATGTGAAGATCAAGTTGTGTGTGCTATCATTGGAAGAGGATGCCCTGTATTGGTTCTTGGAACATAATGACAACAATTTTACCACACTTGTTGGAATCATAGTTGCTTTCAATACTAAGTGGGGGCATAAGAAAGAGGATCACCACCTTTTGGTTGCATTGAAAGAAATTAAAAAGAATGAGAAAGAAACAACGGAAAAGTTCAAAAAAAAAATCAATGGCATAGTCAAAAGCTTACCCCTATTTCGGTCTTCATAATCGCCAATGCACTCAAGTCCTTATGTATATCCTATGTTACAATAAAAAAGAAGAAAGAAAAATATTATTTTAAGCATGGGCTTTATGCTCCTTTTTTATGGTCATCTAGGTCAAGCATGTTCTTCATGCTTTTAGGATTTGTCATGTCAAAGGAATAGCTTTCTCGAGTCAAAAGAGTTTTTATCATTTGTATAAGACCCTATTGGGCAAGTTGTAACAAGTAAAAGATATTATTTTGAGTCAATAAAATCCTTGTGAGCCTCCTAGCACAAGTCGGTCCTACCAGCAAGAAGCTGACCTAAAGTGGGGTATTCTACCTCATGGAAAGCCTATATATCGAAGTAGATTCGATCTCTCTCATCACCAATTCGATCTGCACCAAGAAGAAGTTTGATATGAAGTTGAGAACATCAAGGAGGCTAGAGCGAAGCTCAAGGAAGCAAGGAAAAATCAAGAAGAAGAAAGCAAGTTTTTGGGCCTTATTCTCTCACATGCAAAGGAACTAGGATTTCTGCAGCTACTACAAGGCTGAAGATGGCAAGTTGAAGTTGCAAGCTCGAAGTTGGGGAATAAAGTTGAAGCAAGAGGTTGGTTGAAGAAGATTTGTCCCTTGTTGACTTGGTTGATATTTGACCTAATTGGAAGACTTTTGGAGGCTTGACTTGGTGCTTGGAGGAGGACTTGGTCTTGGTCAATGTTGCACAAAGCGGAAGCGTTTTTTGAGAATTGAGTGAAATCCTTAACTCGCGACTTGCCCCCAAGATCTCACCAAGTGGAGTTAAATTTTTCTCAATGACAATCCCAAGTGTGGATAAAAGGCAACAACGTTTTTTGGCGTCGTTGCCGGGGATAAATCTTTTTAAACCCGAAATACGACATTCTTGCATGATTGGATTTTAGAGACTGGTTTGTGTCCAAGATGTGACTCCACCAAATCTAAATATTGCAAGTTATTCTACTAGGAGACATGCAAGTAGCTTCCTTAGCCACATTCTTGACCATAAAAGGGCTTATAGAAGGAGGTTAAATAAACTCTCTTCTAGTAGACTTCTTGCTAAGCTTGGACAGGAAGCACTTTCTGATATCCATTTCTTGTTTGAAGCTAACATCAACCAAGTAGTTGAATACACGGATGATGTGTGTAAACATATCGATTTACTAACATATAAAGATGTCCTCATGCCTCTTGCCTAACAAGGCCAATGAGAAGTTGCCTTCCTTCCAAGGCAACAATCCAATAAGTGCCAAGACACATGTCAGATATTTCAACCTATGTATGGACAAGTGGTCTAGTGGCTAGAATTACAACCATGAAAATGTGAAGATCAAGTTGTGTGTGCTATCATTGGAAGAGGATGCCCTGTATTGGTTCTTGGAACATAATGACAACAATTTTACCACACTTGTTGGAATCATAGTTGCTTTCAATACTAAGTGGGGGCATAAGAAAGAGGATCACCACCTTTTGGTTGCATTGAAAGAAATTAAAAAGAATGAGAAAGAAACAACGGAAAAGTTCAAAAAAAAAATCAATGGCATAGTCAAAAGCTTACCCCTATTTCGGTCTTCATAATCGCCAATGCACTCAAGTCCTTATGTATATCCTATGTTACAAGAAAAAAGAAGAACGAAAAATATTATTTTAAGCATGGGCTTTATGCTCCTTTTTTATGGTCATCTAGGTCAAGCATGTTCTTCATGCTTTTAGGATTTGTCATGTCAAAGGAATAGCTTTCTCGAGTCAAAAGAGTTTTTATCATTTGTATAAGACCCTATTGGGCCAGTTGTAACAAGTAAAAGATATTATTTTGAGTCAAGAAAATCCTTGTGAGCCTCCTAGCACAAGTCGGTCCTACCAGCAAGAAGCTGACCTAAAGTGGGGTATTCTACCTCATGGAAAGCCTATATATCGAAGTAGATTCGATCTCTCTCATCACCAATTCGATCTGCACCAAGAAGAAGTTTGATATGAAGTTGAGAACATCAAGGAGGCTAGAGCGAAGCTCAAGGAAGCAAGGAAA
>APFE030510133.1:0-22223 GCA_000404065.3 Pinus taeda
CAGGAGGAGGAGGACGTGGATGTTGAGGTGGAGGTGGAAGTGAAGGTGGAAGACGAGTGGAAAAGGAGGTGAAGGTGGAGGTGCAGTATGAGGTGGAGGAGGTGGTGAAGGTCGAGGTGGAGGTTGAGGTGGAGGAGGAGGAGGAGGAGGAAACGAAGGAGGAGGAATAGCATGAGGAGGAGGAAAAGGAGTAGGAGTTGGAGGAGATAGTGGTGGAGGTGGAGGTGGAGTTGGAGTTGGTGGTGGATGAGGATGAAGAGGCAGAGGAGGAGGAGGCAGAGGTGGAGGAGGAGAGAGAGTTGGAGGTGGTGGAGGAGGTGGCGGAGGAGGAGTAGGAGGCAGAGGTGGAGGAGGAGGAGGAGGAGGGAAAGATGGAGGTGGTGGAGGAAATGGAGGCGGAGGAGGTGGAAGAGGAGGTGGAGGCAGAGGTAGAGGTGGTAGAGGAGGTGGGGGGAGAGGAGGTGGTGGTGGAGAAGGAGGAGGTGGAGGTGGAGGTGGAGGAGGATAAGGAGGAGGGGTTGGAGGAGGAGGAGGAGATGATAGAGTAGGAAAGGAGGAGGAGGAGATGGTGATGGATTATGAGTTGGCAGAGGTATAGGTGGAGGTGGAGAAGGAGGAGATGTATGTGGAGATGGAGGTGGAATTGGAGGTGAAGGGCGAGAGGAAAAGGTGGTGAAGGTGGAGGTGGACTATTAGGTGGAGGAGGAGGAGGAGGAAGCGACTAAGAAGGAGTAGCTGAGGTGGAGGAGGTGGAGGTGGAGGTGGATGAGGAGCATGAGGAGGAGGATAAGGACTAGTAGTAGGAGGAGGGGGTGGGTGAGGTGGAGGTGGAGTTGGAGTTGGTGGTGGATGAGGAGGAAGAGGTGGAGGAGGAGGAGGTTCTAGTGGTGGTGGATGAGAAGGAGGAGGAGGAGGAGGATGAGGAGGCAAACATTTAGGTGGTGGACGAGGTAGAGGCAGTGGAGGTGGAGGAGGAGGTGGAGGTAGAGGCAAAGATGGTAGAGGAGTTGGGCGAAGAGGAGGTGGTGGTGGAGGAGGAGGTTGAGATTGAGGTGGAAGAGGATAAGGAGGAGGAGGGGGGGTGGAGGAGGATGATGGGGTTGAGGTTGAGGTGGTGGAGGTGGAGTTGGAGGTGGTGGTTAAGGAGGTTGTGGTGGAGATGGAGTTGGAGGAGGTGGTGGAAGAAGAGGAGGAGGAGAAGGTGGTAGAGAAAGTGGAGCTGGAGAAATTTGAGTTGGAGGAGAGGTCGAGGAGGAGGAGGAGGAGGTGAAAATGGACGATTAGATGGCGTCATTGGATGTAGATATATGAAAGCTAATTTAAGGTAGATAATAACCATTAGTTACTAGTATAAAGGAAAACAAAAAATCACATTAAGATAAGGAACATAGGAAAAATTAAAGTCTTGAAAGCATAAGCATAATAGATGAAATGGGCTTGACACGCCAACATTAAGGCCTCAAGTGATCTACAAAATATACGCCATTATCATATCATCTAATAGGACATATATGAATACTCATAAATATCATTACCATAGATTGACTCCCATAAAATGTTCTTTTGGTTAATGTCAATAGTCCAAATATCATCCGCAAAATAGTCAATATTTTTTATATTCCCTTCTCATCGAATTTAATTTGAAGGAGCTACACTTGATTCATTGTTATCTTCACTATGGTAAGCCACTTAAAGTATATATATATGTTATAGCTAATTTGCTAAGTATTAAATCTTATGTGCGTTGTGACCTTTTAGGAGTTACAATATCTTTATCATGACACTACACTAGGGGCATAGTTTCTAGAATCCGTTGTGTTAAAGATCATAGTGCGCAATGGTTTACCTAATTTTAGAGTTACTATGTTAAGGATTATAAATTAATCAATGTAATTTTTAATTAATTGTAATAGTGGTTAGAGTTTGCATTTTGGAAGGGTTTCTAATTCTCTAAGAGTACTAGTGATCACAGTAAATTAGGGGTTATATGGCTTATGGGACATATTAGTTTTTTGGCATTCGCAATGACTTTTTGGTTAAGGGAAACATATTCTAGTAAATATTATAGTGGTCATAGTGGTCAAAGGTTACATTAAAGAAGGGACACAACTAGAAGGAGTTAATATATAGTGTAATGAATAGGAATGTCTAATAATAAATTTATTAGAATTAGGGAATTCAAAGATACATATATTAAGACATGTATTTTAAAATCAAAATATTATTGGGAAATCGAGTGGATGCTTCCATATACTTTCCCTCATTGTTGTAATCTCACAACTACTAGATTGTAGCTAAACAATCCCTCAAAGATTTAGTAATTACAATTTTTCAAAGACCTAGAATTTTACAATACTCTTAAAAATATAGAAAAAAATAGGTATCGTTCAAATTTTTCTAATTTAAAAATATTTTGAAAAAATATAAATTAATTATTTTTTTATTAGTAACAGAAAAACCATTTATCTAAATGAATTTTTTATTTATTGCAGAAAAATATTATTAATCCATATGAGTTTTAATAGATATTTTTCAATAAAAAAACCCATCTTTAAAATGTATTTTATCAATTTTACTATATAATAAAAACACTAATTATAATTAAGCTGCTTATTCATAATGTTGTGATTTCATTCTCATTACTAGAAGTTATGTAGATAATGTTCCAGAAGACGACGTTATATAGAGATTCCATTTTTAATTTAAAAGTTGACTTTGTGCATTTTCTGTGCACATTAACGAAAGCAATTTAATAATTTTTATAATTTTATCTATTTTTTATTTATATTTTTGTTATTTTTTTTTTTATTTCTGAATTATTAGAAAATGTAATTTTATTTTTACAATTAGGTAATTAGTAGTTAATTATATCACATGTTGTAGACACATTCTTTCACATTTTTTCTCCAGTAAGAAGCCATAGGAATCATAGTAGCAACTTGGGAGTTATCAAAGCATTGAAGCGAATTTAAATGCACATGTCGGTATTGGGTGAGTGTGTGACAGGTAATACCCACCATCTCCACCATTTCTTTTGTTCTTCATTCCAATGAGTTATCTGCAGTTTTATTGAATTGTTTAAAATCAACACCCATAGTCTGATTAGGCATGTTGCGAAGCTTTTGAACTTTCTGACGACTAGGAGGCATTGAGAAACTAGTGATGTTGCCAAAATACTGGGGTGGAGTAATTTGATATTCGATTGAGGCATTCAGAAAAAGCCATCCGTTCTGTCATGCCCCCAAGCCTATGGTGGTCTTTCAACCGTGTCGGTGAGGTGCGGCACTACCAACCGTTTTCTTTTCACCAATACTTACGATTGTAGACTACACCTTAACCATCAATACTTAGTTTATTTTTCGTTACCAAGTATTACTAATGTGCCTTTATACCAATGAATATCCATGCACATTCATTATCAACAACATTATATAAGAGAAATGCAATAGTATAAAGGGAGGAGCAACTCCCTGCAATATGAGTCTGCCCAACAATATATTATACAATCTTTCGTTTTTACAATAAACAAGTTAAATCTTGGGAAACCCCAAATTTACACAGCCAAATTTTCACAACATCGGCAAACTCGGTTGCCTAGCTCGTCGGCACCTCCGCACGGTCGCCTCACAACTAATCAAACCTTCGTTCACCTCGTCACATCGTCGTTTCGTTTGCCCAACTTGGGTGCACCTCAAAGTCACCACACACGAGCGCCTCCAACAAAGACACACCTCCGTCCACAAACCAACACTCCAACAAGTCTTTGTGCACACTTGCACGATGGGCGGGCACTCACCCAAGTCGCAAAGACACCCACAACAAGCCGTCACACAAATCAGGCGCCACACGTTCGCTGTGCACGCCTCACCCCACCACCGGGCGCAACTTCGCCCACACCTTCGTCCAACACCAAGTGCAATGTTCTATCGTGCGACTAGCCCAAGGATAGGCGCATGAGAACTATGCCTTCTCCTTCTCCAAAGAACCTACGCACTACTCACTTGTGCGAAGTTGCAATGATCGAATGCGATGCCCCCAAATGCTCTTCAAACGCACTTCATATATACTCATCGTAACATGTGGGTGGCGCTGCCCAGCTGACCACCCAACCTTCGTGCGCACACCCCTTTGAATGCCTGATCTATATGTCGGCTTCCAACATTGTTGCCTAAAGCTCCAAGGTGTATAAACTCCCAACGCTATCCTCATATGTGCGCATATGCCTCAAGAGAACGTCACATATTTTTCGCAAGTCTACTGCACAAGTGTCGCCCAACCGTCGTGCAGCCCAACTCGCCTCTTGCCCATGCGCGCGCCCGGGTCGCTCGGTGCCCAACCGCGTCGCACAACTGGAGGCTTTACATCCTCCTCCTCCTGAAATCATTGTCGTCCTCGACAACATACCATCCTGGTAACCATCGACCAAGATCATCCATGATGTCAACTCCTCCACATACTGCAACCATCACTGCCACATATGTAGAACCACTGTCTCCATCATGTCTCACCTCAGCAACCACCCATCACCAAGATAACCATACCAAGGTATGCACCCATCGGTATGCCATATATCAGAAGTCATCTCAATCCATGACCATCTACTACCATGTCACAATCTCCACATGCTGCTCCATCATGGAAGGCTCGCCCCTCCATCTCAAGCTACATGCCCACTGCAACATATCATGTCGAGCTCATCATGTGTCGTCCTCATGTGAACTGTGGCCATGATACTCCAACACAATGCTAACATATCTTTGTACACTGTTAACCCCCATGTCTGAACTAGTCGGGTGATCAGTCCAACTGTCACGTTCAAACCACGAGAATGCACATCCTCATGCCACCATCAATCATTTCTCCAAACATCCTGTCACAGCTTGAAGTCGATCAAGAATCCACCCATATAAGTAAACCATGCTCAGGTCCATGAAGTAGTCCTCATCTCATCTACAACATGTCGTCCATGATGTTTGGTGTCAATGTGCTGCATGAAATCAGCCACATCTATCCCCACATCATCCATATGTGTGCCTCCTCCATATGAAGAGACCATCTCATCAAACTCGAACTCTCGGTGTGCCAAATCTAGCTCCATGAAGCAACCTCCACCATATTTGCAATGTGCCATCCCTCAAGTTTGCCATAGAAACAAGTATACACCTATCTCATCTATCCATGTGCTGGCCATGATCGTAGATCAATCAGCTCCCATGTGTCAAAGTAGTTGAGTCTTGGCTCAACCCATGCCCAAGTGTTGCCACCAAGGCATCATCATCATCGTAACTCCATCACTCCAAAGTGCCTCATATCGATCCTCCACATCAAGTCACTCTTTCAAGCCATTCCCACACGTGTACTTGAAAGTATGCACCCCATCCTACATCAAAGTCTCTGACCTCAGCTCCTCAATGCATCAGATCCTCTAAGTCCACCATATATGAAGTCCCCAAAATTCACAACAATCTCATGTCATCATGAGCTCCATAAGCCATCCCCAACCAACATCTCAGCAAGCATACAAGTCTCGGCCCAAAGGTCCCTGCAAGATGCTTCAGCCCTCCATGTAGTAAGAATGCCCCATATTCTGCTCACAACTCCATCCAAGTCCATGGCCTTGTTGTACAAGAGTGCACAACCTCTCCATCAGCGAGGGACGGAGGGCATCAGGCACCCATGGAGACACATGGAGGAGGGAGCTCCACTCCCTCCTATAGTAATATGGTAGAAAAAATAGGGAGAGGAGGGAGAAAGAACAAACCTCCACAACCCTTGGAGGCCAAGACAGAAAACACCGAAACTCAAAAGGCGAAAGGCAACAAAACCCATGCAGATCAAGGGGCCCATGAAGAAGCCTGTCAGGAGGAAAAAAGGAAGACAAAGGTCAAGGATTAGAGAACAGAGCCAAGACAGGGCCTATAAACCCAAGACCATATCTAAACCTTAGTTTATTTTGAATGATCCAGCTCTGCAAGCGCACAGGGATCACATGGAAAACTATGCCATCATATGCAAATTCATGGGAATCTAGCCATATGAGAAAGCGTTATAGACTTGGATAAAATAAAACTAGAAACCAAAGGGGGAGTTAAATATACATCTTGGATCCAATGGTTTTTTTACTGTGTGTTTCTGAATATGGAAGACAAAGATAGGATTTTTGAAGGAGGGCCATACTTCTTTGCAGCAGCTGGTCTCTACATGTAGCCATGGATGATGAACTTCATGTCAGAATGAGAAACCTTCACTTTGGTACCAGTATGGATTAGAATATACTCCTTACCTTTAGATTATTAGATGCCAGATCCCTTAAAAGCTATAGGCAATAAATTAGGTCATTTCTTAAAAATTTCAGAAGCAACTCTCCAGGGAAAATATATATCCTATGCCTATATATGTACGGAGATGGACCTATTAGAAGCCCTTCCAGATGAATTTATTCTAGAAGTCTATGATGAGGAGTGGGTTAAAACAATTGACTATGAACATATACGGTTCAAATATCACAAGTGTCATGAGCATGGGCACCTATCTAGAGACTGTCCTCTCAATAGAAGGGAGGAAAACCTAAGCACTAGCAAAGGGAAGGACCATACCGGTTTCACCAAAGCAGAAGGAAAACAAAAAGGAGGGGGAAGGAAGACACAAAATATCCCTATTGGTCATGATAAAACCAAAAGTTAAAACAAGTTTGAGATCTTAGGAGAAAAAGAGACAGATGGAGGGGATCAAGAGAATACAAAGAATCCGACAGTAAGGGGGAAAGGAAATGAGACCAGCATGGAGTTCATTTAAGAAAAGAACGAACATGCAACGGATCCTTTGAGTGCCATGGAAATAGAATAATACTAGGAAATGACTCAAAGTGAAAGTGGCACAACGGATCAAGACTTACAGGAGATTCTAGAAAGGGAGAACCTAGAGTTGGAAAAGTTTCTAGAACATGGAGGAAACTTTGGAATAAACTCCATCCCTCAGGAGGATGTGGACAAGGTATAACTGATACTCCCTAATACGTCACATCAAACAATTGTAGGAGTCAAAAGAGGACATGAGAACTAGGAAAACAACGGTACTTCCTTAATAGGATTAATAACAGAAAAGATAACAAGGAATTCAGACAAGAGGAGGTGAAGAAAAAGACAGAAAGAACTACTATTGGAGTGTAGAAAAATCATGATTTACTCATGAAGGATGAAATACCTTTCCAGTTAATCCTTTAAAACCCCACCTCAATGAAAATTACAACCTGGAAAATTAAAGGACTAAGGAGCAGAAGAAAACAAAGGAATTTAGGTGAAAGGATCAAAGAGGAAAAACTTAACATAGTATTCATATAGGAAACAAAATGCTCTGTGGAGAGGATCCGTGAAAAACACAACAAATGGTTAAATAGATATGAATACCTTGAAGTTAAGGAAAATAAATCTGTTGGTGGCATTATCACTCTATGGGATCCACAAAAATTTGGTGTGAATGATGCAGAGGCATCCAGACATCACTTTTCACTGATTTTCCAACCGACGCATGACAGAAAATGTTACATTATCACCAATGTGGATGGTCCATAGCCAATGAATGACAAAATTCGACTCCTCATAACACTGGAGGATATGAAGAAGAGATACCCAGCTCTACCCTTGATTCTTGGTGGTGATCTTAACATAACAAAATGACTCATGGAGAAGAAAGGAGGAACTAGAACACTTGGTAGAGACTTAGTTGCCTTCAAAAACTTCATCACCAACTTGAAATTGGTTGATATGGAAACAAGAAATGGAATCTTCACTTCGAATAACAAAAAAGGGGGACCTACCCAAGTAGCCTCAAGATTGGATAGATTTATTGTTTCAGAGTAACTTATTCTTAGGGTAGCCAACATTACTGCTCTCATTCTTCCTTTTTGGGGTTTAGATCACTAGCCTATCTAATTGGAAGCTTCCCTTTTTGGAAAACCAAGGAACACCCCCTTCAGGTTTGAGAACGCTTGGCTCACATATCAAGATTTCCTCACAAACATTGAAGAATGGTGGAAGGAAGAGCTTCACCTTCAAGGTTCAAAGATGTTCCTTCTACACTGCAGGCTCAAACACATTAAAGGAAGACTCAAAGAGTGGAATAAAAAGGAATTTGGTAACATCTTCAAAGCTAAAAAATATGTGGAAAAGCAACTAAAGGGAATAAACCAGATTCTTATCACTAAAGGCTATACAGATGAAAGGAAAGACATAGCAGAGTCACTCCAGCAAGAGTGGGACAATAGATGTCTTCAAGAGGAGATATTCTGGAGACAAAAATCTAGAGTACAATGGATTAAAGAAGGGGAGAGAAACACCAAATTCTTTCACAGATCCACCATAGCTCACAAAAACAACAATATAATTGTGAAACTCACAAACCAATATGGAATAGAGAGACACACTCATGAAGAGATGGAGAAGGTCCTACTCCAGTATTTTCATAAAATCGCTGAGGAAACCTCAGAAGACAGATACCAGTTTACGAAAAGATTTACTCAGTACATCCCTAAATTGGTTACTAGAGAAGATAATTTCGATCTCAATAGAATAGTAACAGAAGAAGAAATAGAAGAAGCAGTGAAAGAGATGCAAAATGGAAAAGCACCAGGCCCAGATGGCTTTAATGTAGACTTTTTGAAAGCTTATTAAAGGATAGCGAAACAAGACATCCCGGAGGTAGTGGAAGACTCTCAGAGATTTAGGACAGTCTTAAAGGTGCTCAATGAATCTTTCATAGCCTTAATCCACAAACAAGAAAAGGACACCTCTCCAGACATATTTATACCTATAGCATTATGCATGTGATGTACAAAATCATGTCCAAAGTCATTTCCGACCGTCTTAAACCTCTCCTCCCAACCCTAGTGTCAGAGGAGCAAATGGGCTATGTGGAAGGAAGACACATTTTAGATAATATAATTCAAGCACATGAATGGTGCATTCACTCATTACCAAAAAACAAGTAGGAATGATTATGCAGCTAGACATAGCAAAGGCCTATGACAAGCTTAGCTGGTCATACATAAGAGAAATATTAAAAGCCTATGGCTTTGATCACAATTGGATTAAATGGGTTATGGCACTAGCTACGATAGCCAGCTGTTCAATTCTTCTCAATGGCTCTCCTTCAAGAACCTTCAAGACTTCTAGAGGACTCAGGAAAGGAGATCCTCATTCTCCTTTCCTTTTCATTCTAATGATGGAAGGGTTAGGGAGAGCTATCAAAGCTGCTAAGGAGGAAGGCAGAACTCAGGGTCTGAGACTCAATCAAGGTGGGGACATTGTCTCAGACACAATCAAGCTGGACACCCACTGCCAAGGAAGCCAAAGCATTCAAACAAATTTTGAGTGAGTTTTCTAGGGCAGTAGACATAGATGTAAGTCTTACTAAATCTAAGATTTTCTTTTTCAATATGGATATTTCAAGACAAAGAAATCTTTCCAGAAGTTTGGGCTTTCAAAGAGAGTCACTGCCTACGAAGTACCTGGGAGTTCCTCTCACTGACAAACCACTTCAAAAAGGTATCTGGGAGCCTATTATTAATAAGCTAAAAGACAAGATTAGAAAATGGACAAATAGAGCACTAAATCTTGTAGGGAGACTGATTCTAACTAACGCTATCCTACAAAGTATCCCTATCTATATGCTATTTTCCATTCCAACACCAACTGGTGTAACTACTAATATAAGAAACATTCAGAGAGAATTTCTCTAGGGAAAACTTGAAGAAAAGAAGAAATGGACCCTTGTAGCATGAGACAGAGTGTGCAAACCTAAGTCCCATGGTGGCTTGGGTCTTCATGACCCAAGAATTCATAATAGAGTTCTTGGTACCAAAATCTGGTGGAGATGGCTAAAAGAAATACAAGCCCCCTAGGAAAAAATTTGGAAGGAAAAATATGCTAGCGAATGGTGGGAGAAGAATCTAATTAGAATGACAGGACAAGTAAAAGGTTCTGCAATTTCGAATAGGGAATGGGAGAACAGGTCCCTAGTACAAAATCATAGTTTCTAAGAGATCAGAAGTGGTAACCTATCTTGGTTTTGGGAGGATAATTGGCAACAGGAGGACAATATTTGAAGTGAAGAATTAGTAGACATTCACACTAATACCATCAACAAAGGATTAAGGTGGGTAAGTGACTACTGGGATCAATCAAGGAAAAATGGGAAATGGAGAACATGGAAACTTCCAGATTACAGAGGAATGGGCATGCTGCATACTTAAGCTATAGCCCTTGAAGGTCTTTTAGACATGAGACAAATCTTAAACTCAAACTTGTACGATCAACTAAGACGGGGAAAGAAAAAGGCGGGTCTCTTCAACTTTAGGGAAGCCAAAAGGATAGATGGAGGGTTTAAACTTTCAAACACAGATAAGAAGTGGAAAGAAATCTGGGAAAATCCTCATTGGATGAAAGTCAAACTTTTCAAGTGGCTGGTTCACCAGGGCAAGATTCGGACATGGGATAATCTTAAAAAAAGAGGCTTTGTTGGTCCCTCAAGATGTCACTTATGTAGACAACAGGAAGAAACTACAAATCATCTCCTGAATAGATGCACTTTCACCAAAACACTTTGGAATTGGGTTGGAGAAGTATTTGAGCAGACAAACAGAGATGTTAATGACATCATCACCCCTTTGAAGAATTGGCAATTTTTTTTTTGAAAAATGAGATCATAAAATCTGCCTCGATGCTGTCTAAGGATTCATAATCTGGAATGTCTTGAAGGAGCACAACAACAGGATTTTCAAGGAGAGAGTGAGTCCTGTGGGAAACACACTCAAGCTAATCTTTAAGCAACTCAAATAAACTGTTCATATCCTGTGAGGTGCAACTACAGGTAAACCCATTGGTCAAAGAGATGCTAGAATTCTCGAGATATTAGAGCTCAAGGTTAATCCCCTCACGGTTCAATGCAGATTAACAAAGAACCCTCAGTAGAAAAGTCTTCTTGGCAACCCCCTTCTTTTGGGTTTTTAAAATTTAACATAGACGAGGATTCAAAAGGGAATCCAGGAGAAGCTGGTTACGGAGGGGTATTGAGGGATGAGGAAGGAAACATACAAATCATCTTCCATAGCTATCTAGGACAAGAAACCAACAACATGGCTGAGCTCATGGCGATGGAATGTTGCCTGGAAATACCGTTCAAGTACAACATTCACAATGTGATTATTGAGGCTGATTCGGAATTAGTCATTAACTCAGCGAAGAGGATAAATGCTGGCACTGCCCCTGAGAAAAATATCAGAACATTGGCAACTTCTGCAAGTCTACCAAATAATTCAAGCACACCTAAGAATGATGAGAACTCTTAGGTTGGTGCATGTTCATAGGGAAGCGAACAAAGTTGCAGATTGGCTCGCCAATGAGGGAGTACGAAACAAGAATATCGATTTATGCTACTGGCGAGAGGAGATAACAGATGATAGGTTGAAGGAGGGATGTTCATCCACGACCCTTAGCAATCGACAATGGAGCCACAGAGATGGGGTCTAGCTGATCTAGAATCTTCATGAAGAGTTATGACATATGCACAACCCTTTTTAGGATGCAAGTATATGGCGGCCTCATTAAGTTAGGTAATGACAAACCATATGTCTCAGGGGAATGGCTGGAAGGAGGGATCTTCATCTCCCTTTGGCCCATGCACTGGAGCCCAAATTTTCTCAATAAACACAAAACCTCATATTTTTTCCTGGTGAATAGCTTTACTACCCTCAGAGTGGTTTCTGGTATATCGCATGTTCATCAAGCCAGAAGTAGTTTTTCACAA
The DNA here is from genome assembly GCA_000404065.3 of Pinus taeda. Classification (NCBI taxonomy): domain Eukaryota; kingdom Viridiplantae; phylum Streptophyta; class Pinopsida; order Pinales; family Pinaceae; genus Pinus; species Pinus taeda. The sequence goes on from APFE030510133.1 coordinate 11,803, forward strand.
TCGGGAGCAATTCCACTCAACATACGACACGTGGCTAAGGGCGGGGAGGAATTCCACCTTCATCCCACGATAACTGTCGGTGCTCTTAGTCCGTACTGTATGATCTTTAACTGTTAGACCTAGTGAGGCTAATCCATGGCCAGGATTTTGTGCGCATGTTGGTGGGCCCGAAAAAATGGTTATGTCTCGAGCTGTTCGCATGACCTCTCCAGGATTGCATGGAAATGATGGATTTCAGGTGGTTAAAGTGATCAAAGGATAAGTCAAAAATGGACCCAATAGGATTATAGATTATGGTCTATTGGGTCATCGGGTCTGATTGGTTTGTTAAAAGGTGTGCTTGTTGGTCACCCGATATGTTTTTCATCCACTGGATCTTTAGATTAGGATCCAATGGTCTGTGTTGGACTGCTTGTTTGTTTTGGCGGGCTTGCGTCCCTGGGTTCGCTTTGTAGTCTTTTGACCATGAATTGGGGTAGGCCTGTCATATTAGAGGGCCTCACCGCTGCGGTCACCTTTTATACACTATTTCTCTTTTTAATTGATTAGAAGGATCCACTCTTGCCTTAGCAAAAAAAGAAAAAAGAAAATAATGCTTTTACACGTATGTAATATCATATACAATAATTACTTTTCCGATGTGTAAAATGTGTATTCTAAAGTATTGAACTTTAATTTGTACTTTAATATAATAAATTCTTGTTTTCTCTACAAATGACAACAACATCATGATTGAATTTGAATTCTTGCAAGAACCACTATTCAATGAACATTGTTTTTTAATTAATCATTCCTTATAGTTAGATAGAATTTCTATGATGATCGAATTTTAAATGTTTGTGTTTTTATTTTATGTAATGTATGTGTTTGTTTTTTTATGCTCTTGTTTGTGTATAAACTCTAGAACATGAGAGAGCCTTATATTAGAATATTCTGTATGGATGGTCATTGCCCAAATTGACTATTGACTTGATACAAGCCACATTTACGATGATTTTACACACATAAAATATAATATCCAAGAATTACACTTACAATTAATTGAATGTGTATTAAACTATATATGTTCAAACTAGCATTTAGTTTAACAAAATTTCATTTATTTTTGCAAATGAGCATGGTTTTTCTTTGTGAGTATCAATATTCAATGCAGCTTTGAGAATCAAATTATTGTATAAGTATTTTTAGTAATTATATATTTATAATTAGTTACAAATGGATTTTTCATGATGATAGGGTTTTTGATTTTTGTATTTTTATTTTATGTAATGTATTTACTTGTTTGTCTTTTCTCTTTTGTGTTTATATGTCTATGAATTCTAGAACATGGAAAAAACTTTCATTATAATATACCATATGGAAGGTCACAAAAAAAATTGTCTATAAACTTGATACAAATAAATTCTATGATGATTTTAATTGAATTGAATGCTTGCATTAACTTATCCATGTTCAATTTAATTAAATTTCACTTACTTTAGTAATTGACCATGACATCATGAATGACACATTTTTATTTTTGTAACAACCACCATACTATTCAATGTATATTTGAAAATCATACTCTTTTATAATTATTTATAATTAATATATTTTTTTTCCTTAGGAAAAAATGTAATTTTATTAATGACAACAAAATTACATGTTGTAGATGCAGATAATGTATTCAATCATGCCAATCGAAATTGGTGATCACAGAGACCAAAAATACAACTCCAAAATGGTTGTAAACATGTTACCCTTCTCTCCATTTCCTCTTTTTAACCTTTAGCCATTATCCTTAGGAAGGAGTGGTCGTTACAAATGTTAGCTGGGTACTTTCATTCACCCTTGGATTTTCCTTATCTGAATGTGAACTTTCAGATACATGATGACATTTTGAGTCCCCTGTCTCCATTGCTACAGGGATCATCTCCTGCCTCAATGTGTGTGCTGGAGTTCCTGAAACTTCATGATTAACGCTCCCCTTTTCTACTTTTTCTCCTGTATTTTGTGCTTCTTCATTGGTAGGAGGATCAATTTCTTCATCATCCTCTTCTTCGTCAGGCTGACATGGGAAGTTCCATCCCTTCGGTTGCTTTATTGTTTTCTTCCTCCTTTGAGGCACTTTCATGGCATCAGGACATGAATGTTGTAGGTGTCCCATCTGTTGGGTTATTCAACATCTAAATGTTGTGTTCTCAAAATCTAGGAATTGTGTCGAGTACTACTTCTTGTGTGTCGTGAGGATATGATCCGACAATCCTTTGTTGAGGTCCACCTCTACACAAATTCTGGTGATTGTGTAGTTTTAGATAGAGGAGGAATGACGTATTATAGAGTTCTATGAACCCAACATTTTGGACTACCATGTGAGTCCATCATCAGGGGATGAGTCAATAGATATTCTCCAGATATTAATGATGTATCCAAGAGCTATATTTAGGTTATATATATCTATCTATCTTATCTAATCTATCACTATCTATCTATATATATATAATATTATATATATATATATTATATATAGGTTATCAAAGAAAATATTATAAAGAAATTAGGTGGGCCATTATCCTATTAGTTATCCATTTATATTATATTATTATTATTTATATAATATATTTTTTAATTAATTTGTTTTATTTAATTAGCAAAACTAATAAGGTTAAAAATAATTTAGTGAGATATTTATTTTTGAATTAATTTATTATTTTTATAATTTAAATATAAAATTAATTATTTAAATATATCTTTAATTAATTCATTAATTTTTTTAATTAATTATTTATAATTTGATTAAATAAATTAAAAAGAATAGCATTAATTAATTAATTTAATTATTCTTTATTAATACGTTTATTAATTTTATGTAAAATTAATTTTTAATAATTTTTTATTAATTCATTAATTTCTTTAACCTGTATTAACTAATTTGTATTGATTAATTAATAAAGAAATAGAATTAATTAATTAATTTATTTTATTATTTATTAATATGTTTTATTAAAATTTATGTATTTATTCTTGCTTATTTATTTATTTATATTTGATTAATTTATTAAAAAAAAATTGTATAAGCTTCCAGTAGGACCTTCTATTTTCGAGTTTTTCCATGTCCATTACTCACCCCATTTCCGGGGAGGGTAGCACAAGAATCGAACCCAAGATCTCTGGCTCGGTGAGACTTCATTTCCACGGCCATTTCCAATTGACCTACCCCATGCAGACAATTTATTTCTTTATTTAATTTATATTTTAATTAATTAATTAATCCTTACAGATTTGGTGAGTTATTTTGCTATAATATAATCTATAATTCCTAGAATTAATTTTTAATTGTTTAGATTTGTGTAATTACGACTATATGTATTTTATTAGTTATATATTAATTTATCAAATGATTATATGTGAAGTAATCAATTACTAATTTATGTTTATAGTTGTTAATTGTTTTATTGTTTAAGGAGGATATTATATAATTGATGTTTTTGTTATTTATTATACTAATTTTTTATGAGAGGAGGGAATAGGTTATTTTAAGGGATATGAGTTAATTATTGTTTTTTAAGATTTCAAGTAAAAGCTTCCAGGTGTTGCTTACTTTTAATCCATCATCCCAGTCCAAGTTGTTCTTCATTTTTACTATTTCAATGGCTTCTTTGATTTTCCTTTTAAGGTAGTGGCCTTCTTTTCTACCAAATTGACTTCTTCCATGCAGATGTAATGAGAGAAAGAGTGAACATGTTCTGCTAAGGCCGATTTTGAGGTCCTTTCTCTTCTTAAGTTGGTAGTGTGTTATTTAATTCTAATATAAAGAGGCCTACCTATTTCACCTATGTATTCCTTACCGCCTGAGTAAGGAATCACATAAACACCTTTTTGAAGGTTAGGGTTTATGGGATCCTTGACTCAATTGAATAATTGTCTAGTCGTGTAGATTTTCCCCTCAAATATTTGTGTATATTTCTCTATGTATCGCCGTAATATGTTTCCGATGGTTTCTATCACTTTATGGAGCTAAAAATGTAGTGGTAGATTGTGTAACCTAACCCAAACTGACAGTCTAGATACCACAATTATATTGGTGTCAAAATCTGGGAACCTAGGGGTGACAAAAAGTGCCGCAAATCCCCAAAACCATTGACCCTCATGCAATATTTATTCAAAATCCTCTCACAATGCAAATTTTACTATGAAAGACCCCCTAGAACAAATGTGAATCTGACAGTTTATCATCCACTTTGTGAATATCCAATGGAAGAGATCGACTTTTTTTGGCCAAAAACTGTTGAATCTCAATGGCACTGGTTGAAATTCATATATGGTATACAAATAATTTGTTTATGCTAGATCTACAGTCATTAATAGGATTTGATTTAGTTGTTCCACTATGTAGGAGTTAGGTAAATTTTGTATCTGATATGGTGTTATCGAGGCAAAAAAATTTCCTTTGAGGATATCTATGAACGAAAAGCCTCCATTAAATTTCCCTTGATTCAATTTTGTTCCTTTGGGAATAATAGATCCGGACACTCCCCCTACACCCTTTGAATTTCTTGGTTGAGGTGATCCTCCCTGAAGCTTCATGTTCAATATGATGGTGGATGACGGGAGGATGTTATAATCTTGAAACTTCACATCTTCCTCCATGGATTTTGCACCGAAGATAAGACTTTGTAGGATCATCGTGATTCCCAAAGTGTGCATGATATTTTCCTATAATTGTTTGATGTGATCTGTTGCCCAAACCCAAAATAATATTGAGTTTCCGTCAGGGGATTTTATAAAAAAAATGGAAGGCTACCAGATTGAGAGGCCATAATTGTGAGTCACAAAGATCTAAAGTTGAATCAATGGATAAGAGTTGAGCTGCAAAGAGTGAGAGGGGTTTCTATGGCAGTATTGACTTCATAAGTGATGGTAAAACCACTGAACCCACCCACTTTAATGGAGGAAAATTCTGATCTAGCAAAAAGGGAAGCAAACTCTCTAGAGCTAATGCTACTACTCCATTTTGACAACCTATTGTGCTCAAGGGATTGATAATATCCAAGTTCGGGATATTTAACGATAGATCTATAAAATGAAGTGTTTGAGGTGGAAGATTCATTTCTGTAGCCAAATTGTTTCCTTCAGATTTGACTGATATTTCTCTTGTGACTAAGAGCAAACAGTTATAATATTTATGCTCCAGAGTCGCCTTAATCCTACATAGGTCCATTCCCAACTCATGAAAGTGACACCCTTCACTTCCTTCTATGACATCATGTACATACAGGCTGAGAATATACTGTACACAACATCCTAGTGAATGATACTACCAATGACCTAGGCTATCAGTCTCCATCCCCGCATAGGTGACCGAAACCAATATTCACTCCATTCAAAAAATTCTTTATCAAACCTGTGAGAAGTGAGATTGTGCCCTAGTGATGACACAGAAGGTGGATTTGATGTCTGAAGAAACCCGACCAAGTAAGGAAAGCGAAAATACTGAGAAACCCTAGCCATCACACCAAGCTCGTCCTCTTAACACAGTTTCGTTGTCAATCTTTAATTTGATTATTTCATTAAAATATTATTATCTTACATTTTAATCAATTTTTTTATTTAATTCAATAATTGTAAGTTCATAATTAGTGTATTAGCTAATTATTTTTTGATGGTACACAATGGATGGAGTTTATAACTTTTTAAATCTATTTAGTATAAAAGAGAATTTCCACAAATATTTTTAAGATACAAATGACCGTGACAATATCACAAGTAACAATGACTATGAATTTTCCTTGTAAGAATCATCATAATTTTTTGTATGTTTGAAAATCACAAGTTTTCATGATTGATTTTAATCGAGATATACTTTTCAACAAATAAAAATAATCACAACATCAGAGGTGACTATGATCATGAATATTTTTTTAACCACAATCATTCAATGTAAAATTAAAAATATATCAAATAGCCCTAATGACGATGATAAATGAAAACAAAATAAACATAAACTTAAAAAAATAATTTACAAATTGATGATTTCTCATGATAGAGTTTTAAATGTATGTGATTTTATTTTATGCTATGTATTTTTCTGTTGCACGTTTGGTTGTTTGTTTTTGTATAATATTTTTACACATGTAATATCATAGACAATATTTACTTTTAGAATGAGTAGAATCTGTATATTAACTTATTAATCTTTAATTTGTTCTTTAATTTAATAAAATCTTATTTTTTCAACATCATGAATGAATTTGAAGTTTTGTAAGCACCAATATTCAATGCACAATATTATTTATAAGTGTTTTTAATTAATATGATTTTTATAATTACTTACAGGTTGATGTTTTATGATTATAGAATTTTAAATGTTTGTGTTTTTATTTTATGAAATGTATGTTTTTGTTTGTTTATGCCCTAGTTTGTGTATAATTTTAGAACACAAGAAAGGCTTTCATTAGAATATCCCATATGGAATCTCATTTCCCAAATTGCCTATTGACTTGATACCTTTATGATGATTTTACACGTAAAATATTATATGCAAGAATTACAATCCCAATTAATTGAATGTGTATTAAATATATATGTTCAAATTAGCATTTAGTTTAATAAAATTTCATTTATTTTTGCAAATGACCATAACATGATGAATGACTATGGATTTTTGTAAGTATTACTAGTCAATTAATCTTTGAGAAGTATTTTTTATCAACATATATTGATAATTAGTTACAAATCCATGTTTTATGATGGTATAATTTAGATGTTTGTATTTTTATTTTATGTAATTATCGGTTTGTTTGTTTGTGTTTGTATGTCTATAAATTATTGAACACAAAAAAACATTTATTAGAATAACTTCATACAAATAACTTATATGATCAAATGCAAGAATTACACTTCAAATGTATTGAATGCTTGCATAGCTTATCTATACACAATATAGTAAAAGTTCACTTATTTTTGTAAATGACCATGACATCATGAATGAAATTGTATTTTTTTTGTAACCACCAATATTCAATGTGTGTATTTTAAAATCAAAATTATTTTTAATTAATATATTGTTATAATTAATTACAATTTTATGTTTTATGATAGAATTTCAAATGTTTGTGACTAGAGTTTATTTTGTGTATATGTTTGTGTTTGCACATATATAATGGTTTTGCCCATACATAAAGATTGTATGTAACAATTACACTTTAAACTAAATGAATTTGGGTATTAACTTATTTTATGTGAAAATTTATGTGCAAATTGATATACAATTTAATAGAATCCCATTTATTTCTACAAATGATCATCACGTCTATTAATTAATATATATTTCGATAATAAAAATAACTATAACATCACAAATGATTATGATGATAAACATTTTGCAAGCACAACTACTCAATACATTTAAAAACATATACCACAAAACATTTATCATAATTTGCAAGAAGTTATGTACTTTAGAAATCAATTAGCTAGAAATTGATGTTTTATAAGGATAGTATTTTAAAATTTGTTTTTTGTTTTCTAGTATGGATTTATTTCTTGTGTTCTTTTTTTCCTTTTTGTGTAATGAGTTTACGCATACATAATATCAGAAGAAAAAGAGGAAAAAGTTGAATCTTGTATTTTAACTCACTTATGTTGAATTTAATTTGTTTACAAATATTTTAATCAAAATCTATTTCAAAAATATAAATCTGGAGTTGAATTTTTATGGTTAGATTTATATTTGTGTTTAATTTAATAAATTGTTTTTCAAAGGAAACATAAATTTCTTTTAAAAAATATAAAAATTTATCTTTTAAACATGCTAAGCGTGCCTTGGTAGATTTATATTATGACCTTTTTAATTGAATATGCCCCTAACATGTCAAACTGGTTCAAGTGATGTGGCATATGACAGTGCAAATATTTATTTTTATTAATATAAAAGAAAATTTGGCTTTTTCTGTTATGATTCTTGAAAAACTATTAAAGGCTTTAATAAAAAGGGTTCTCATTTTTGCTAGAGTTGAATTGTTGGTTTTGCAAACTACCAAGAAAACACATGACACAATATACAAATGTCATGGGTGAAACTCACTTAAAAGGATTATTGGAGATAAAAGGGGTTGGATAAAATATAAAGGTATATTGGGAAAGAGTGATTGTACTCATACCCCCAAAGTAGCAAGATGTTTCTAAGGGTCAAGGAATGTAAATTTGAAACGTACTACTATATGTTCTCCTGGGAAGTATTAGTTAGAGATTTGGGGGAACTACTTAGAAACATAGTTATTTTTTTGAGGAATGCAATAGCCTTCAATTTATTTCAACAAGAAAATCTTAGATAATTATATTCTAAAAAAGAATACACTTGAATGTGTGCAAAGACGCAAAAGGAGATTATATAATAAATTAAATAAGTGTGTTTGGATGGATAAATATATAAACATGCACAAAGAAATAATACACTTGAATGTGTAAAATATGGATATTATATAAAAAATTAAACAAGCTTGTTTGGATGGATAAATATATAAACAGGCACATTAACCCTTATTCACCACTAAAAAGATAGTTTGTTGTAAGATACTACAGAAAATAACTATTGCAGGTAAGAAAAATATATTTATACATAGTTTAACTTGTGGAAAAGTAAATGTATACCTATTTTAGCTTGTTATAGGTCAAAGGATTGCAATCATATCAATTGGCCATGGAACAAGCAACCTTGGGTAAAGTAATAATAGGGCCTAAAGGACAACCTTCTCAAACTCCCATGACAAGGGTTCAGCACTCCTATTTCCTAATTTGCATATTCTCTTCTTCAAAGAAAATGATAGTAATAGTAAAATATATACAATCATTATGCAGAAGCAAAATATATAGAGTTGACATGAGTATCTAATGTGTACTCATAGAGTATAAATAGAACAAATATTATAGTATTGTAAAATTTTGATGGAATCACTTCATTACACACAATAACAAGTAAATAGATTGTATAAATTGTTCTTATGAATAAAATGACATATTTATATTGGTGGGGCTATAAGATGGCCAAAACTATTTTCTCATAATTAAATATTCTCATTAACAAAGAGAGGGTAAATCCCTTGAATTTAAATCGATATACATGCATTGTTTTGAGTGTGAGGCCTTTTTGGAAAAGCCCTAGATAGATATGGGTTTTATTTAAACTTTAAAAGCATTAAATTTCCTTGTGGCCATCATCAAGAAAAAATTGGAAATGAAATTGAAAACCTGTAGAAAAGAAGCATTCGATAAGTAGGACAAAGCGTATATGAAAAAACTTGCATGAATTTTCACCCCAAAGCAATGTCACAAGATAACCCAAGTTGATCATAGACTAACCTACACACAGAATAAAGGAATTCCTTAGTTTGGATGGGAATCACTCTAAATTAATTAAGGAAAGAATGTTATAGAGGGCTTTGAGATAAGTAGAGTCTAACCTTAGTAAAATAGATGACTTCCTTCAATTCGATACTTTGTTGTAAAGGGAATAACATTAGTATTGTACATATATTCTTGTACAGAGAAAAATTATATCGAGATGAGAATTGAGTTACAGTTTAATCATAGAGTGAAAATTTTGGAAAGATTGTATAATATTGGAAGAAACTCCATGTATGAAGGGTAGTTCATTTTGAAATCATTAAGAAAAATAGAAATTATGCTGAAATTCTTTGAGGGAACCATAACCAATGTATGATACATTACAACCACAAACTTAGAAGTCAAAACTTACAATAATATGCCTGATATGCAAGAATGTCTATACTATAACAAACATAAGTGAATGTAGATGAACCAAAGACCTTGTGATGGCTTACTGAAGGATTTTATCCATACCACATTTTACAAGGAGTCTTTTTCTAAGATCGTGAGATGCACAAAAGTTTTTCACATACAAAGCACATAAAATAACATCATCCCCAAATATAAATGTTATTTTTTTCAAAAACCTCATTGAGAAAACTATATTCAATATAGTAATTGCATTCTTTCAATTGCGTAGATTTGTTGAGAATTGTATGGAACTATTCCCTGATATTGAATCCCATGCTTGTAGAGATATTTTTCATATTCATTAGAGTACATTATCTTCCATTAACAGTATTAAGAGAGAAAATATGTGATTATACTCCATATCCAATCCATACATGAAAATCCTTAAAAGTTTTGAAAGCTTGAGATTTACTTTCCAATAAGTACACCCAAGACAATCCAGTGTAATCAACAACACAATTCTTCGTACATTTATTTTCATTATCATAAGGAGAAGGGATATGACCACACAAATTAAAATATATATGTCCAACTTTTCTACATGAATAAAGGGGCCTTTCTAGCGAATGTGAACAAGGAACAATAGATTTCTTAGATTACTAGCAAATTTGAACAACGAGAAATTTATCCCAACAATAATATGA
>APFE030510135.1:0-70585 GCA_000404065.3 Pinus taeda
ATACCACTAATCCAAAATTAAACATGAATGCAGGAAATTACAATTATAACCATAAATACATAGACACAACATAAATAACTCTTCATTTCATTAATATTAAATGCTAAAAAATGCTTGCAAATAGAATGGAAATAAACTAGCTCAGGCAATGGTAGCTTATGTCTGAGAAGAGATGTGGCGGATGCATGCCTCTGAACTGTGTTACAATGAGGCCCAAGGGCCTATTTATTATTGAACAACAAGGAAAAACCATAAACAACCAAAACCCTAATCTCAGGAGTTGGAACGCCAAGTGTTTGTGGACCCTATTGGGGTTAGTTGGGCAACCAACTTCTCGGGGTCATAACTTGGTCATATTATCTCTGTTTGGTGCGTACGATACCTTGTTCGAAAAATCTTTACACGTACTATAATATTTGTGATATGCCTTTGCATACGGCTATGAGCATGTTGCGGACCTTAAAAAAATGTCATTTAGGGGGTCAAAATTGATCCAGAAGTTGAGGACCCAAAAAATTGTTGAAAACTGCAATTGTTGCAATAAACAAGGAAACATATGAAACCAACTAGAGGTCTAGGTGGAATAGGTAGTTGGTCACCAATATCCACATGGATCTCGGGGTGCCTGGAATGCTCCATTAAGGCAAGTATCGAATGGGAAAGGGCGGTGAGGCCTTCACTGGATCCTCTTTGTTGCTAGTTGTCACCTCCATAGAGGACACATTTCATTATTTTATTTTTCTTTTCTTTTGTAATTAATTCCATCAAATATCTAAATCTTTGTATCCAATTGTTTTATGTCTTGTGAAATCAATTTGCACTAACTTTATAAATACCTGAATTGATTATTTTCATTGTTTCATTCAATGATGGTTGTTAATTTCTAATGGCATCTCTTTTTCCACTATGTAATTTTTAAATTTATTTCTTTTTAACCAAAAATTAGGTGGATCTAGTACCAATACGTTTGAAGACACTACATCCCACCCCATGGAGACTCCTACCCCTCAAGTTGCATCACAATAAGTTTTAGATTTAAAGGAAAGTGAGTTTTAGATGTTAAGGAACATTCCTACAATTGCAGCATGCATCCTCTTCACCACTAGTACTTTCAACTTTTGCAATATCTTTAAGGAATAATGAGTTTCGGGTATATATAAATATATAAATTTTACTATATTGGTTGCAAACGTTCTATTTCTCGCTAATCTTCATCATCGAATACATATACATTAATTTGTTTCACCACCACAATATTATTTCCACTTATTGCATTATTCACACTCACACAACATGCTCCAAAGAGAAAACATGCATATTGTTGGAAAGCTAAAACAAATCCAATTATTGAGATCGAAACTAAAGCCACCAAGTATTAAAACATTCCCAATTCTAAAATAAGTGAATAAATTGTTGATACAATATTGGATGTTATGTATTAATTATGTGGTTTTCTTTGTGACAAGTGCTTGTTGACATCTCTATATTTCATGAAGTAGAACTCCATTTACTTCTTGTTGTGCTTTAATTGGAAGAATTTTAATTTTGGTCACATTATTTTCAATTTAAATAATTGGATTTGTTTGAACTTCCAAACAATGTGTACTTTCTCAACCTTCAACCATTCTCCTAATCTCTAGGACGTGTTATGTGGACACAAGTCAACAATAAATATAATGAAAAAAATGTTTGTGGGATGGAATAGTTTCTACGAGTATAAAGTTTCTTCTACAATGTCTTATCCCACAATAATTGTTAAATTTGGTTTGTAGTAGCATATACATCCCAACTTACCATGATCATAATGCCAATATAGGTGCCAACTAAGCTAGTGGCACTCCTACTAAATAATTGATTAGTTGCAAGATGAATGTGTATTGTTTACTTGGTCCCCCTCATCTTCACTCTAAGATGGAGATTTCATGTGGCTGGTGTGAATATTAAACAAATCTCTCCTCTCTACAATTATATTACAAACATCATCTTAGTTATAAAGTAGTTTTCAAACATTGTAATCATGTTTTCACAACGTACGAAACATAAGATATTTAATTCTCATGTGACTAACATGTGACAAATAGAAAGCAAGAATTTTAGAGAGATAGGTTGAAAGGTAAAAGTAGTTGAAAATGGAGTGGTTTATTTCTTGTGTAAAACATGAAAATAAAGTACAAATAACATCAACATCATACAATAAAATAATGTCTAAAAAAGATAATAAAAGTGATTTTAAAGATGCATATGTCGAAAAAACACAATCTAAAAAGAATGATAAATTACATATAAAGATAAGAAGTTCAAGATATTACAACTCTAATATAATTTTGTATCACCTATCATTTTAAAGACTCTAATGGGCAACAAAGTATAAAATATTTAGCTTGATGTTCAATCTTGCCTAATTGGAGGGTTGTGAACAACACATGAGTGTGTGTGTGTGTGTGTATATCAAGAGTGGAAGGAAGAATGAGAAGATGTAACAACACATTAGGGTTGTGTGGAAGGAGGGTTGTGAAAAACACATGAGTGTGTGTGTGTGTGTGTGTGTGTGTGTGTGTGTGTGTCTGTGTGTGTATCAAGAGTGGAAGGAAGAATGAGAAGATGTAAAAGGACAAATTGATGTAAAATAAGTACACAACAAGCAAACGTTTTGTAAACACAGAATGTTTAATTCTCATGTGACTAACAAGTGAATTACATAAAAAGGGGAGTTGTAAGAAATATAGGTTATAAGGGAAAAGTGGTTGAAAATGGTCTTTTATCTTATGTGCAAAATGTGGAAAGAAGGTACAAGAACAATAAGAACATACAAGAAAAGAGAGAGCCAAAGGAAGACAATAAAATTAATTTTTAAGATGCATATATGTCAAAAGGAACACAATATATAAAAAAGAATGAGAAGTTACATATAAAGGCCCCATGGCCAATACATTACAACTCTAATACAATGCTAATACCACCTACCCTTTTAAAGAGTCCACTGCAAAACAAAGTATAAAATATTTAACATAACGTTCAATCTTTGATAATTAGAAGATTGGGAATATAATATATGTGTGAGTGTGTGTGAACGTGCATACATGTAGAATGATAGGCAAGGCACTTTACAATGCAAGTAACAAGAGATCCTTGCTACTTTAGATATGTAAGACCAAAGGACAACATTAAAAAGGGTTGATTGAAGGGGTAAGGTTGGGAAGATGATATCTTAATTTTATTGTATGTAACAATAAAAAGGTTCAACCTCAATAGGAGAAGAAATTTGATATCTTGTGCATGTGACATTTAAAAGTGTTATAGGCTTAATTGTGAAAAAAATATTATCTTTGTATGTCACAAGTTCAAATCCAAAAATGGATAGACAACCTAGTTTCCTAGTTTTATCCTTCTACTTCCTCATTAGTTTTCTCAAGAATGTCTACTTAATTTCACAATCTCTTTGAAATTAGAAAAGCCCATGGCACTAAATTTATATAAAAGGATTTGTTCTTAATCAAGCATTTTGGTATATTGTCAACCAAAACACGTCAAATTGATTTTTTATAGGTAACATTTATGTATGTACTTCCACGCAAGATATAATGTCATCCTTGAAAGATGTTACAACCACATATTTCTCAATATGGTTAGGTTTTAAAGGAAAATTTCTTCTTCCCATTTGTGAAAAAAGACAAAGGATACTAAAACCCACATTAGTGATGTAATTATAGGACCTCTAAGGAGTTCCATATTGAGATGTATCCCTATTAGTTTCAAATCTCATTCTACTTTGGTCTATTAGTTTCCATTTTTATCTAATTTTTAGTGATCTAAGAGTTCATTGTCCAAGTTAGCCAGAATCCATGGATTTTCCAATCGAGGGCTAACAAATCAAGTACTCTATATAATTAGCTTTACTAAGTCCGAAACCAAGTCCAACATTTTACCTAATTCATGGCTTCTATACTTGTTAGGAATTTTGGATTTTTGTACCAATAGAATTTTAAAAGTGTAAAAACAACACTTCAATGACTAAATGGAAAATCCCTTTTAAGCCTCTCTATCAAAGTCAAGGAAGCCAAAACTCCCTAAGCAAAGGCACATTGTTAATAACTCATATGTCTCTTTTTTGCTATGTAATAGTGTTTTTGAATAATTATTTTTTCATATATATTTTTCAGTGGGGGAAGATCCCCGCTGAAGAAGCATCATACAACACATCGCCGAAGCGAGTATATATACACATCATCATAGGTACAAATATCGCCGTAGCGAGCAGAAGCGTCACCAATACGTTATCAAAGGTACAAATCTCGCCGAAGCGAGCAGGGACGTCACCAATACAAATATGCTGAATAGAACGTGGTCGGCGGCTGAGCAAACCATCTGCCCCAACCAACATATAATTATTTAGTTAAATCAAATTTACCAAAAATTTGAAATTTATTAACTTAGAATTCAAAAACTATTTTATAAATGGGAGAAGCTATGTTCCATATTAAACTAAATTACTATTTAGTCTAGGAAATAATTTACTATAATAAGTAGATATAAAATAATTGAAGTAGAGTTGACCTGCTCAGCGAGTAGACGGGAAACAAAATTCTAACATAGACCTTCCGGATGACTTAGACATCCCAATGGAAAAGTTATGTTAATGTTTATCTTTGCGGGAATTTAACAACTCAAAACACGGTCAGATTGCAATTTCTGATGGTATTATAAACGATTTTTGTGGTCTGAACTCGAGATTGTTCTTCGTACTTTAACCTTTTCATTCATGATATGGGAATGATAAAATTGTAAAGGTAGAAGTGAAGGAATTGTTTGGACAGTTAAAAGTAATTTGAATTTCGGTAAAATAATTTCAAAAAATCTTGTAGATGCAGTGTTTGAATCATGTTTTTGATGGTGGAAATGGATTCAGCACCATCTAAAACCTCTTAGGCACCAAAAATTATGAAGTTTGACAGCTTTTACTTGGATATACAAAAATCCCTATCAGATTTTTCAAAATATGGCCAGAATTGCCATAACTTTCAACACAAAAAAGCATAATCATTAGACTACAGCAATTGTAAATGCCAATTTTTTTCAACATGAAGATAATGAAAAGATGCCCAAAAAGAACAGAAAGAATAAAAAGAAATAAATAAATTATTTTAACATCCACTAGGCTAAAAATAATGAAATTCGGAATTTCCAATATAAATAAAATGATTAAGAAGACAATTATAACATGAGAAAAGCAATGTCAACACCATTAGAGTATGATTTTGACATTAATTGTATTTCTACCCTCAATGAGTTGGATACAATAAATAAGCAGAGCTGCACTACACCGTTATGTTGACCAACACAAAATTTTAAATTTAGTTTTCTGTCTTGTGGGCTTCTTTTAACGTCTGGGAACAAATACCAGAGAAAACTTGTGAAAGTCGGGGAACACATACCAGATAATACTTTTGAAAGAAGCAAATATTTTGTTCCTAATACATAAAAATAATCTTGGAGAAGGTGAAAGTTGTGAATAAGGGCGGAGCAGTTTCTCAACCTTGTTCCTAAAACAAATAAATTTAATCGAAACTCTGGTTTGAAAGATCAATCAGGGTCATCCAGTTCGGTCCTGAGCGGTGATTTAGACTCCATACGACTTGGATAAGCGCAATATAATTATACCAATTCGCACAGATCATCCACTGCGTTCGCTCAGAGCTGAGAGACTTGAACTCGGGTTGATCATATGACCTGTAGCACCCGAGAATGTCGGAGGAACACCCTTGATAGAGGAGCAGCAGAGCCCGGCGCCGTCACAGGAGCAACACTGGAAATGCCTAGGAGCTCCCGACCTGCATGACGATTTTTACTTCTCAGGGTGGTGCAGTGATATGCGCGTTTCAGCTGGATACTTGGGTTATCTCGCGGGATATGTGCGTTTCAGCTGGATATGCGAATTATATGCAAACTATAATGGAATACGCGAATTATCACCTGATATGTGAGTTCTTGCGATTTATTACTATCGAGTTATTGTTGGATACGCGGCTTATCACGGCAACGTATACGGATCATTAACTATTATGCGAGCTATCCTTGGATACGCGGATCGATCACGGTTGGATATGCGGATCATTACCCTGATACACGACCTATTGCTGGATACGCGGCTTATTACTGCGAGATCTGCGTATCATTACCCTAATACGCGACTTGTTTTGACCGTTTATATGAATTATCTCAACTGGATAAATGGATAATTGTCGACGAATATATAGATTTTCTTTGGTTATGCGACCTATAACTGGCGATATGCGAATTATCAAAGCTGTATACGCGAATTATCACGTAATACGCTAATTATCACAAAATACGCTAGTTATCATCAGATACGCGAATTATCCCAATTGAATATGCGAATTATCAGTTGATACGCAGGTTATCAAAACAAGATATGCGCATGATTACGCTGATAAGCACGTTTTCTTTGCTGTTTATACTAGCGATCTCTAGATAATTACCGTAGAACATGCCGGTTATGCGGGCAATCCCCACCGGATATACGTATTATCTGTTAACTTCTGGTTATGCGATATCTCCCCGTTGATTATGCGGACTTTGTGCCAGGTATGCAAGTGATCACCGCTGCAGGTTATGCGCATTATTTCCACTGATGCGCACTGTCTCTGCCACTTAAAAACCATGAGCTCATTTAAAGAGGTGGTGTAAGAAGGGAGGAAATTTGACAGTTAAATTGATCGGGGAGATTTGCCGGTCAAAAATAGTTTGAAATATTACAAGATTGTTAAGGTTTTTGGTTAAAAACGGGCCAAGGTGAGTCTGTTTTGAAATTTCAATTTTAAGTGTAAGAAGTTAACTTTGAGTATTTAACTTGAGCATTAAATAATTAGCTTTGCAAGTCAAAATATTTTCAAATATTTTAATGTTATTGTTTTTTGATGCGTCCTTGTTTCATATGATTACTTCATCCATCATTACGAACTAAAGAGCTAATGTAAGTGAACTAGTGTTGAAGGACCTATTTATAGGAGAACATGAATTAATTATCTGTTGGGTCTAGGTCAAATTCATACAAAATTATTAAAATGATTTGATAAATAAAATAGATCTTCAATCAAAATTAAGTTAAATAAGATATAATTCACCAAATCCACAAATTGAAAATATAAAATAAGAGATAATTAAAAATAAAATAGGAATTAATAGATGATTAAAATGATTAACAATTAGCTACTTTATTTTTATTTTATTTTTGTAAGTTTTTATTTGACAGTGTTAAAATATTTGCATTACATTACATTAATATTTTTTTTTATGTTATTTGACTTAGTCAAAATGTTAACATTGCCTTACAACATCTCTACCATACTGGGCTGGGTATAATTAGTAGAAAATAAGAATTAATGAGAATTAAGAATTAATGAGAATTACCAATTAGAACAGTAGTAATTAAATTAAGGGATAATTAAATTAAGGCATGAAACAAGAATAAGAATTAAAAATAAGAAAAAATAAGAATTAGTTGAAAATTAAAGTGAACAAAATAATAATATAAAAAATAAAAATTATTTAAATAAACTTCACTCCAAATTAAAATTAATAATGAAAATAAATTAAAATTAAAGAATAAAGAATTAAAAATAACAATTAGTTGAGAATTAAAGTTAATAAAATAATAATATAAAAATAAGAATTGGGTTTAATAACATTATTCTAAATTGAAAATTAATAATTAAAATAAAAATTAATTAAAATCTAAAAATAAAAACGAATTAATAATAAATATAATTTATATTAATAAGAATTTAGGTTTCAAGTAAGAATTAATAAGAAATAAAATAAGAATTTAAAATTAAACATTAATAAAAAATAATAATTAATAATAATGAAAATAAGAAGTATGGTAATAATAATTAATAATAATGAAAATAAAAAATATGGCAATATGCTAATTTGAATTAAAAAAATAAATGATTTAAAGCTAATTAAAATAAAAATTAATTAAAAAATAAAAATAAAAATAAATAAATTATAATGATAAGAATGGAAATTAAATTAAACAAATTCCAAGTATTCAATGGAAAATTAGATAATAAAATAATTCAAAATAGGGAAAAAAATTTAAAATTGATATTGAGAAATAATTATATAATATAAAATGTATGGGAATCTTTGTCTTAATTATATGATAAGGGACTTAATAGGACAGATATATCCACCAATATGAATAATTGTGAAAGCCTTCAATCACTTATATTTTATTGATGCTTCACATTGTATTTTTTCTTATTAATAGTATTTCTTTTCTTTTTCTTTTACTTTTACTTTAACTTTAGATACATATATTCAAATAGTTTATTTGATTCCTATATTGAAATAGTTTTAAAAGGTATAATAATTATACAACTTCATTTTTTTAAACTTTTAGCTACTTTATTTCTTTATAAAGTTGATAAAAATTTATTTGATTTCATGTGGACATCAAAATATTTTGTTTATGGTTTACAATGTGAGTGAAATGTTTTTACCACTTCTGCTTCATATGAACATTGAGGATAATTATTGATATTTTATAATGTTTTTAATTTAAAATAACTAAACATGTATATTCATTTTTTTAATTATAGTGGACATTATTTTCTATTTAAATAATATTTTATTTTTATTTTTATTTTTATTTTAAGAGAGACGCTTGTCAACCTGAGGTTGAACACAAACAAAATTACAACTTTCTCTCATACTGGGTTGTAGAATGAGTCTCTCAACTCAATAATGTCTAACTACCTTATATTAACTAATAAACAAATATAGAAATATAATCAATGTCATCCACTTCTTATCTAGACTATTATACCATACATTTTATCAACAAATTTTTATTAACTTCCATCTAAGCATTAATCTCATTGATACTTGTTGACAATAACAATATTTATAACCCTTTCATCAAGTTACAAACTTTTGTTGGCTTCCAAAAAACATATCAACACACATAATAGTGTCCATTCATCCTCTAAGTTTTCTTTAGCAATAGAATATTTCTACAATTTTAACTTATACATTATGTCTACAAACACAAAAATTGTGAACTTCATGTGGGATTTTAAGCACAAGCAAAACATCAAGTTGTGACAAAATACTAGATTAATAATTTGCTCGAAAATGATAAGAGCGAATCAAATAACATTCAAATAGACTAAGTAAATGGAACAACAAATTCAAATTCACTTATGTTACTTTGCTTGACCTGAGGACAATTAAACTAGCATACTTGCTCAACAAGGGAATGGAAATGTGAATGTGAATGGAGGGTTGAATAGATAGGATGACCCAAGATATACACGGAATGAAATGAAATATAGGAAAGTAAGTGAACCACACTAAAAATATATATCTTAAGTATGATCTAACATGAGCTGAGAGAGATCAAATTTGTTCATGTGCAAACTTCTTTAGAGTGCAAAATATAATGTGGATTTTTTCATTGTTTAAATTGTATATCTTGAATTCTATATAAAGAATATATAGGATGAAACAAACCTTTTAGCATTAAAAACTTATTTTTTTCATGATATATAGATAATTTTTTTTAAATGATATATAATACAAACAAAGTTGACATTAAAATATTTTATATAACATGTACAACAAGATGTTTTATTAGCACAAATTAAAATGGTTTTTTAATTATTAATAAATTTTTAAGTATATGGCAAGTATTAAAATATTTTATTTTAGCAATTTTTTTCTATATATAGATATATATGAATTCGATATCAGGCATAAATTAGTTAAGATAGGTCTTCAATCATTTTATTTAAATAACATGTTGAAATGTTTTTGAAAAAATAGTTTATTTAAATCTCTTGCTGAAATATTTTTGAAAAGTATAAATTTTAAACATCTTAGTCGCACATTTTTTTTTACTTCTAATTACTTTACAACATATTCATTTTGTTTTATTATAGACAACATTATTTTTCTATTTAGAGCATAGTTTATTTTTATTTTATAGGGGCACATGTCAATTTGAGGGACAGATGGATGAACTTACACATCCCCCTCATATTGGTTTGTAGAATGAGCCTCTCAGCTTAATAAGTATGGTAGAGATTACAATAATATGGTGAAAATTCAACTTCCATTAATAAATAAAATAAGAGGATATTGTAGAGCAAAAAATGGCAAGAATAGTTGTATCCATCTCTAAATAAAGAGATAGTAGCTACACACATTCACAAAAGCTATTGCAAGGGGCCAAAATAATTCTCTTTTAACATAAAGAGAGAACCCCATTGGTCCAAAATCATAACGCTAGAAGATAAAATTCCAAAAAAATTATGGGCCTTTGAAGTGGTTAATTGGTACATCAACTTTATAGGGGCATAATGTTTGCATACAATATCAATTTGGGGTGCATGATAGTTCCTTAGAAAGAACTATTCGAGCAATAGACCTTTTGGTGGGGCTAGGGCATACCATTGCAACCACTAGACCCCAAAATTGCAAAATTACATTGTTTAAGGCCTTAAGACAACCCTAGATGTTTGGGACACAAAAATCATAGAAAAAACACCAATAAGATAGAAAACTGTCAAAATAGTGGAAGAGGCGGGTAACCACTAATATCCATCTATATTATTCCTCTGTCCTTCGAAAGCAATTGTCCTCATTGCATCAATTCCCCTCATCAGATGATGAAACTTCTACTAAATGTAATTCCCAGTGAGCCACCTACCTTGGTGAAGAAGTTTCCCTACTTTGACAACCTAGTAGAATTTTATGTGTTTTTGATGGGCATGTGTCCATGATTTGATCCATTGTATTCTTATTCAATGTAATCGGGATTAAGTTCTAGGGGTTAAATTTCTTGATTGCATTTGAGGTGTCCAAAGAGGTGGATAACATGTTCAATTCAACTCTACATTAAACATTGGGTGCAAGCCAAGGAAAGGAAAAATGCTTAATTCAAAATTATTTTCACCCACAACCTTTATGATTGTGTAAGGCCCATATTAGAGTTGTATGACCTTCCTATGGGGGCTTGTGAGGCACTCTTTCTATAAATATAAACACACATTATCACCAACTTGAAACTTATGTGGAACCCTATGTTGGTCATGTTACTACTTGTACTTGTTATTAGATTTTGGTAGGATATCATGGAGCTATTTTTGGAGGTATTGAATCCATTTGAAAATTTTGTTTGCTCTAATTGAGTCAACGTAAGCATGGGATGAATATGATTATGAATATGAAATGGGCATAGCTACATCGATTAGGGTCAATGGTTGAAACCCTAAACACGCATGTAAAGGAATTTGGCTAGTAGAGCTATGGAAGGATCTATTATAGATACGTTGAACATATGGAAGAATTTCATCCCATGTACATAGATGCTTGGAGTTTTCCATGTGCAAGATATGCACATTCATCTTGATTACCACTTATATTTGTCATATGATTAGGGATGAAAGATAACCAGTTTGGTCAATTTGGTATCCATGAGAGACAATAGACTAGACAAAAAGGTGTTGAGGAACATCTTATCCCTACTTTAAATAATGGTTTGAGGTAGCCCAAAATGAACACAAACAATATCAAAGTAGAGTGTAGCAATGGATTAAGTTGTGATGCTCTTCTTCGATGGTGCCAAAATGGCCATCTTAGATAACTAGTCGATAACATCAAACACACAATCATTAACATTCTTTGTGGAAGGAAAACCTAACTTGTAATCCATGGATACTACCTTATAATTCTTTTTCAGGGTAAGTAGAGGAGTGCATATACCTACTTCTCAATGGATGGTTTATCAAAGTCACAAATAGTGCAATATCTGATATACCCTTGGAAATCTTGTTTAAGATTTGGCTAGTAGAAATATTTCTAATACTATTACTATCTTTTCCAGAAAAAAATTTCTTTCCACTTGAATATAATGTTCCTCCCAAATAAACTTGGTATGCTCACTTGAAGGAACAGAAAGGCGGCTTAGGTAACACAAGTGAAGATCCTAGAGTTTGAAGTATATAACTTGCTTTCTTGCAATCAACATATAATATGTGGTAGTGAAGTCAATGTCATTATTGTATAATTTTGAGCACTAAAGGATCTCCTTCCTACAAGAGTTAATAATTTTACTTAGTGCCACAATTGGGGCTAATTAAGGCAACCTACAACATGATTGGTGTTATCCTTCTTGTATTTATTGTTCAAATGGAATTGTTGCAAGTATGTGGACCATTTTTTATGTGTCTACATAAATTTTAAGGATATGTGATCAATGTATATGTTTATCTCCTTCCCTAGAATATAATTCTTTGTTGATAGTAGGCTTGCATGATCAGGTACATATCCTTGTCAAAGGTGATATATCTTTGAATAGTATCAGAGAGTGTTTGACTATGACAGACCACTAGATGTTTTTGTTGAGTGAGTAATGCACCAATAGTATAATTAGAGGCATTTGTATCAATCTCAAATTTCTTTTGTTGGTATGGTAGGGTGATTACTAGGTTAGAGTAAACAAGGTGTTTTAGATCCCATGATTTAGATTAGATAATTATATTTTTTCATTCCTCTTGATGCTTTTAGAGTGAAAAATGTGGAGGAATCAACTCACAGGCCCATTTTTACCAGTGGGGTCCAATTTTTGGAAATTAGGGCTTGAAACCTTCTGAGAGTAGTTTGAGGCATCAAATGCAAGTATTTTAGGGGGTTAAAAATTTATGATCAAGATTTGCACCCTTTTGTAGGATTCTACACACATTTATACCTTTCCAACAATGCAAGAATCCCCTCAATCTAAGTCTATATCCAAATTTTATGTGACTCAAAAGTTGAGCCTCCTATTTTGACCACCGTAATTCTAGAGGATGTTGTGTTAGCCCCCATGATTCAGATTTAAACCGAAACACAACAAATTAAATATATAACTATAAATATAAAGATGCTATAGAAATAACACTTCATTTCGTTAATATCAAATAATGAAATATGCTTACAAACAGAATGGAAATAAGACTACCTCGCGCGATGGTCGCTTATCTCTGAGAAGAGATGTGGCAGCTACATGCCTCTGAACTGTGTTATAATGAGGCTTGAAGGCCTATATATTATTGAGAATTAACGGAAAACCCTAAACATCCAAAAACCTAACCCTAGGAGATGAAACACCAAATTATGGGCCTCATTGGGGTAAGTTGGTACATCAACTTCCCAAGGTCGTAACTTTGGCATACGATCTTCGTTTGACGCACACGGTACTTCGTTTGAAAGATATATACGAGAATTACAACTTATGACAGTGAATATGGAGATAAAAAGGTGGTTTTCCCCAAAACAATTTCATTTAGGGCCTCAAAACGGCTCTGGAAATTTAGGACCTGAAAAACGACCAAAAATAGTAAATTGTGCTACAATTAAGGAAACTAAAAAAAATTGAAAGAAATAGTGGTGGGGGTCCAAGTGGAATAGGCGGGTGGCCACCAATATCCACCTGGATCATTCCTCCCCCTCAGGAAGCAATGGTCCCCATTGCGTTGAGTTCCTCCATGAGATGAGGAAACTTCTGTTGAACTTGGTCCCTGGTAAGCCACTTTCCCTAGTGAAGGAGTTGGCCTGCTTTGACAATTCGATATAGTTGGATCCTTTTTTGTCGAGTTTTCTTGAGATGTGTGTCCATGATCTGATCAGTTGTGGCTTGTTCCATGTAGTCTAGGTTTAACTTTGTTGGTGTGAGTTGTTATGTAATGTTAGATGTGTCCAACAATGGTGGAAAGTAAGGTTGAAGGCAGTCCACATTGAACACTGGGTGCAGACCAAGGAATGGTGGAATACTAAGCTCGAAGGCATTGTCCCCTACTACCTTGGTGAGTGTATGTTGTGTGTAATATTGTTAGTAGTATGGTTGTGTGCTTAAGTTGCAATTGAGGAGATTGGCTAAGTCTCTTAATTCTGGTCAAGAGTACTAAGGTTCTTATTTCAACCCACTATGCTGATAATCCAAATGGGAAATTCTCTTATAAAACCACCAAGTTCAACACTGTGTGGTGAAATCACACTCAATCTAGCTATGCATTATGGATAGGGAAAAGGGTGAATCCCCCTAAAAACCACTAGATTCAAGAACAACTATATATCATCAATGACACAAGTTTTAGCCAGAACCATCGTGGTCGAGTCATGGGCGTAAATCCTTCACAAATGGCTTAGGGGGAAGCCTTAATCCATTCCCTTAACCTTAAATTTTATGTGGTCACAACAAAATTTTATTAGGTCGAGTAAGAATTGGATATAATGTAGAACGCTAGCCATAAGACCCATAGCCCAACCGATGCAATGTTGGTGGAATAAGTGGCCAAGATTGGGTGGATGAGGTGATCAATGGTTGGGAAAGGGCCTAGGATGACGTACGCCCGGAGGAGTTGCATCCCAAAATCCCATAAAGGAAGAATTTAGATGACAAAGGTCGGGCTAATTTTGCGCAGTCGTCAGCTTGACACTAGTTAGTACCAGTAAAAAGGTGTTGATAGTACCGTGGAAAGGGCCTACCAGAGCAGGTAATCCCAGACGGTGACTCCCTAGGAGTATAGAGAGGAGTGCACAAAAAATCGAGTGAGGTGACGTAAACCTGGGTCATCATGGCAAACACATGAGCCTGGTAGCCAAGCCATTAGTGTAGATGAGTAGACCCACAACGAGTTAGCTTGGAGGGTCGACGTTGGAGCGATCGTCAAGCACACACAATTGTGTTGGTCAGGTAACAGAGCATGGGAGACAAGAAGAGTGTCAATAGTTGACGTTGTGTCGCAAGGATCGAAGAAACCATATATTTATATGCATATAGGTTTTCATTTTATCGCATAGCATAGGGTGTGGGACCCAAACACATGAATGGGTTAGAAACTAAAAGTAATTTCCATATGGTGTTGGGTGGTTAGCCAAGGGGTATGGTCACATGGATGCCACATGGCCAAGACTGTGATGTGGCATCCTCTAATTCATTGGATCATAATGGTCACATCTTTTGAACCCAAGGTCATATTGAAGCAAAATTTTATATCACCAGAAATTGCCTTGACAAGATGAACGTATTGGTAATGTCAAACTCGGGCTTAAGTGATTTGGAAAGATCAAAATTTTTAGACCCCATTTCCATAATGACACCTTGGATCTTGAGTCAGCATAGTAACCAACCTTTTTTAATTAGGGTTATGGTGAGAATTAGGAGGGGCTTTCTACATTGATGATGTGATATCTTTGTGAAAAAAACAAAAAACAAAAAACAAAAAACAAAAACAAAAACAAAAACAAAAAAACAAAACAAAAAAACAAAACAAAACAAAACAAAAAAAACAAAAAAACAAAACAAGAAAAGAAAATAAAACAAAACAAAACAAATGGTGGAATAGGTGCAAAGTGGTAGAAAAGGTTCTTTGTAAGTTGTATTGAGGTTTAGTGGTGTGATGTGCCTACTCTGTAAAAAAGTAGGTGGTTTTTTTTGTTTCATTATTTTGTTGTACATGATTATTTAGACTTGGTTTTTCTAGTTTATATTAATATGGATTGATAGTTTATGGATGCCTTGGCATATGTGGTGTTCAAGATAAAATATTGTGTTTGGATTACAAAAAATAATTATATAGAGTTAAAACCTAAACATATAATTAGATTAGATGTGAAGGTTTGAATTTTTTTTTAATTCATGAAAGGAATGAATGATTCAATTCACCACAAGGATCACAAGGATTACAATTGACTATTTGTTGATATTTAAAAAAGCTACTTAGTAACTTTATAAAGAACAACAGGTGGAAATGTTTCGGCTTATGGTTAGTCTAACTTATTTGTTCAAAAAATTTCAATGGTAACCACATGTATTGAATCTCATAAAGTATTCATCATATATTACGTTTAATGATCCTTTTTAGCTCACCAATTTTGCATTGTTTATGTTACATGGAATATAGACAATGAAACATTATTTATAATTATAAGTGTGTTGGGAACATATTCATATCAAGTAATGTAGTATAATAACACAACTCATCATCAATATTCTCATAATCTATGGAAGGAAAAAGTGGATTTGCCAACAAAACAAAGTGATTGATGCTAATCCTTATCTCTTTCAGGTCCATGTCTCATGCAACTTCTTACACTACACAATAAAAAAAATTGTTAAATTTTTCATTTTAAATTTAATTTTATGCAACTTCTTCTATTCCACAATTTGAAAATTTTGAAAAACTCTCAAAATATATTGGGAAATAAAAAACATTTAACATCTCATTAGCTACTATTAAGGAAAAATATTATAATGGAAAAACGTTTAATACACCATGGTAAAATTAAAATTGATAAATGTGGGAGCACTAACTAATAAGAATTGAATGCCTCACACACTACTCTTTTTCTAACAACTCTTTTGAAAGGAAGAAGGAAAGAATTAAAATGATCATTTCATAATTTTAAATGTTTTTGTAATTCTTTATTTATACCAACCTAGATCCATCTTAATTTAGATTTATCAAGTGTCAAGAGAGAGCAAATATCTAGAAGTGCAAACCTCTTTTTTAATGTAGAACTTAAAGAAAAATTTACACCTCAAAAAATTGATCTCTCAATGCTTAATAAATTTGATATTAAAATAAATCTAAACTAATAATATAACACAAATTAAAATCATTAATAAAAATAAAAAATTTAATATAAATTAAAATCCATGAATTTATAAAAAAAATACATACTTCTCTCCTAAACCAACCCATCTGTAAACAACTTTATAAAAAAACAAAAGCAAAACTCAAAAATAATAACATCCTCAACACTCCAACACTTGACCACTATATCCATAAAAATGAAAAAGCCTCTTATATATGAGTTGGCTTGGGTTGGTTGCGGGAAATGACGGAACGTTGCGAGTTTGCTTGGGTTGGTTGTGGGAATTGACTGAACTTTATATTTTTGTTCAAAAGTTTTAAATTTCTAGTTTGTGTTTGTGTTAGTGGGGAAGGAAATGATTTTTGATAAAATTTTGTGAATGATAATTTTTTGATTGTATATATTATTTAATATTGTTATTAATATTTGGCGTGGGTATGATATAATATTCCGTTTATGTGATATTATTTGTTATTTATAGTTATATTAGGAATATTTATTAATTTTTAAATTTATTTATTGTAAATAATTGGTTGAGG
Source organism: Pinus taeda (assembly GCA_000404065.3). Classification (NCBI taxonomy): domain Eukaryota; kingdom Viridiplantae; phylum Streptophyta; class Pinopsida; order Pinales; family Pinaceae; genus Pinus; species Pinus taeda. Next base: position 17,205 of record APFE030510135.1, read on the forward strand.
TTTTATTTGAGTTTTTTCAGTAACTTCTAAATTTAAAGTTGCCTAGTTTTTTTAAGTTTATTTCCTTTTATTATTTTATATTTTTAAAAAGTAAAAAGAAAAAAAAAGCCATAATTTTTTTAAAAATTTTTGCTAAAAAACTTATAAAAATCAATATTATCTTGATTAAATGATTTGAATCTAATACATTTATTAAAAAAGTGTTAATTTAATTTCCTATTAAAACAAATATATAAAATCCATCATAGGGTTGTGAAATTTATATTAAAATAGACTCATATAAATGAAATTAAAATATATATAAAGATATTTTCTAATTATCATTGTTTTTTTTTTTTTGGTTTTATAATAGAAATATTAGGCTAAGTGGAAGTGGAAGAAGACTCGAGTTGGTATGAAGATTATGGATTTAGCTGGTGGACATAAGATCATTGCCAACATTTGGATAGGTTATTATATTTTTAATGAATTACCTAAAAATATATGTAACCTCAAATCACCATTCTTATTCAGCAGATTCAAGGGTTTGATGAAAACGTGAAAGTTATAGACCGACAGAGAAAGAAAAACAGAGCGGTAGGGTTTCGGGACTATGCAGTAAGATCCATTTCCACTGCACTTCCTTCATCAACTTTGTCTTCTGTATTTGATCCTTCCTCTATGTGAGTGTTTTAATTGGCCTTTAATTCTAGTACCTAAAAGAGAAGAAAGGGATGTGTGCAAAATTTTGTAGCATTCAAGCAAGACGGAAAACCATAAGCTCTGACAATCAAAGAAAAGCCCAGTTATATGAGGGCATGAAAAGAACCCTAACTACAATGAGCAAGGAGAATAATTAATTTACTTAGAAATTCATTTAAGGAAAAGTCAAGATAAGGTGGCTAATGCCTAGCAATCAAGCACCTATTTCTGATACTGAAGTTGGGCAACATAAGATGGAAAATACCTAGCAAACAAGCATCTCTTTCTGATGTTGAAGTTGGCCAACATATATTTTAAAATATGTAACATATGTTCTTATGATTTTAATGTTGTCCTCTACTGTCTTTTTGAACATATTTTGCAATTTTTGACATTAATAAAACTAGACCTACAATGGAGAGGAGTGCCTTCTCTAGGGGACATTCCTCCGCCATTCTCACTTTTGGTTGGTATGGGGTTAGTAATGTTAGCATTCTTAAGTGTATTATTCTCATTTTAAAAAATGAGGTATTAGTAAGATGATGATCATGGAGAGCAATGTGGGTATCTTGACAAATGTTGCTTGTTGCTACAAATATCAAATGATATTGGAAGGATTTTTTCTTCAATGATTGTGACCTTGATTTGGTATGTGATTATGGTGCCATCATCAGATGGATGACTTGGGTCAAGTGATGGCAACACCAAGTTGTCTATGGACTTTTGTCCTCTTTCCAATTGCTCTTCTAATGAAGCAATGGTTGTGTCTCCCATGGCTTGCAGTTTGATAATTTCTTTTATTAAGTAAGTCTTTATTCTCTTCATGTCCACAACATGCTCAACATCTTTGGGAGTGCTTCACTGCATTGAAGCCCTTTATTTCTACTTGAACCTTAATTATTATTTCAGTTGCTTCATTATTCATCCCAGATTAGGTTAAATGAAGATAGACTACATTCTTTTGAAGTGCTTCTCAGGCCTGACCAACATCTTGACCAATCTCATCCTGCAATTGCTGAAGCTTGCAGATTTCTTGTACAAGCACAAGTGCTAACATTAATCACCTCACTATTGGGTTATAACTTATGCCTTGAATTGCCCATGGCAACAATTGCCATGATTTCTGCATCCGTTTCCCCATCATATTTTGGAGATAATTGGGTAGCCTATGTAACTGCATGAGGTGACTTATTTTTTACATAATTTTTTTCAATGATAAAATAATTTATTAAAATGAGAGACAACATTTTAGGAAAAGAAGAAAAAACACTCTTCCATCAAAATCAAAAAAATAGAAGCATTATTGGAATCTTTATCTTTTGTCAACCATCTTGTATTCCATGATGTTCATCAAATCAAGCTTTGGCATAGTCTAGTTGGAGCTTCACTTCTTTCATTTGTTTCCATCGACATGTATGAAAAGTTAAAACTAAAGGCATGGACCTACTTTTTCGACTAACAAAATACAAAAGATTGGCCAACCATTCTTGTATTCTATGATATTCATCAAGTCAAGCTTTGGTATAATCTAGTTGGAGCTTCATTTATTTCCATTGACATGTATGAAAAGTTAAAACTAAAGGCATGGACCTACTTTTTCGACTATCAAAATACAAAAGATAAGGGAAATTAAAGTAATTGGGTTATATATGATTATTAAGTATTAAACAATGTAATTTCAAAGCCTATATTAATAGGATAATATTTAGCCCTTATTTATTTGTTTATATGCACTATATTAACCCTCCTTTCCATGTCTTTCCTTGCCTTTCCTTTGAGGAAGGGTTTGACATAGAATTCTTTGCAATTTGCTTGGTTAGAAGAATATGTTCACGTGTTGTATTCTTCACAGTTCACGTAGTTTAAGGACTAATTTTATGATGTGTCCTCCACCTCTCCCTTGGTTGAGTGAAGGGTTTCATCCTAGATTTTTTGTAAATGTGCTAGGAGCCTTGCATATTTTACCTCATTCCATGGCACCATCGTTTTTGTTTCCATCATTTCTATACGGCCTCCCAATTTTGCATTTTAGGAAATGAAACTTGATTGTTTGCATGCTAAATATTGGTTGTGGGCAAGAGGTGATCTCCGTGCTCTACAAGGCATAGTAAAGTTACAAGCATTAGTTTGCAGGATCTTGGTGTGAAATTGGGTATTTTCAACTCTCTAGCTGATGCAAGCACTAATTAGAGTTCAATCTAGGGTTTGTGTATATCAGGTTTGGATGTCTAAAAAGGAGTACACACTTTAGAGGAATTTTCTTAGGAACATCACTAGGAATCCAACCAAATGCGAAATTAAATCACCTGCAACATTATTGCTTCATTCACAAGAATAAATTTGGAGAGAAATGGATGAAGTGAACATGTTCCTCCTCTTTTCATATCTAAAACTTAGATATGATTATTTACTTGAGTTTCCACACTTGGTTCCCTGCAAAGTCTGGACTTGTCAAAGAACAAAATTTATGGATAGTTCCATACTTTTGCCAGAAACTTGATTTAGTTTGCAGGCCTTGAACTCAGATAATAATCCTTTGGATTCAGGGTTAGTGCCCGCAAAAATATGGAGTTTAAAATGCTTTAGTTGCAGGTGTGAAATCATACTCTGATAGGATCCATATTGCCTTACATTAATAGTATCAAACAAATAGAGCAGTAGGGTTGCTGCTTGGATGCACATCGGCCATTCAATCTCTTCAGGCTAGGTTTCAAATTTTCAGTTCATTGAATGACTATATGTTTTATTTTTTTGAAAAATAGAGCAGTACGATTTGGTGTTTTATGGTTGCTACTTAGATGCACATGGGCCATTCAATCTCTTGAGGTCAGGATTTAGATTTTCAGATCTTTCAATGATTAAATGTTTTATTTTTTGAATCTTCCTTTTCAAAATTCTCTGATTTATTTATATTTTCCGGGTTTGTTTTGATTTTTTCATATAGGTATTTTGATATCCTGGTTATGTGTGTGCGTTGTTTGAATGTGCAACCATTGTCAAAGATACTGAAAGCATATTGAAGTAGCACATCCTCATTCAACTGCCCTGCTAAATCACTAAATCAAAACCCAAAATTGTAAACAGATTCCTTTAGTACAAAAACAATGCAAAATTTTGAATCCAACAACTTTACTTATGATATTGGTATTGAAAATTTAGAATGAACAATTCAATGAATCTTGTCACTATTTCTATACTCTCCACTTTTAAGGACAAAAATAATCCAAAATAAGCCTTCCAATTATAATTTTTGCCCAATATAAAGTATGCAACTCGTGTCATGTGACAAGAAATCTATTCCGTTGAGATTGCTCTCAAAAACGATCCTTTGCATTTTACATTCAATATATTTCTTAGCTCCCGCTTAGCTCTCAACATAAGTTCTGCAAGGGGTTATACAATTCAGTTATTTAATCCTTCCATTTTTTTAAGAGATAAGCACACATTACACACACCATCACTGTGTAGGCCTGCTTCTACGACCATTATTGTTTACCTTTTATTTATCTTAGCCCAATTACATTCGATTATCTTATTACATTATATTTTGTTTATAGTTTACCCCCCCCCCCCACACACACACACACAGTATAATATATATATTATATAAGTGTGAATATATGAAGATTTTAATAATTTTAAATTAATAATAAATATAAAATAATTTTTTAATTGTTAAAATTGTATAAGTTAAGTGTTTTGAGATTTTTAAAATTATATTGAATAGATTTATTTAAATAATAATGATTAAATTCAAAATTAAAATATAAACTATTCAATAAACATTGTTACTACTTTTTTTTAAATATTATTACTAAATTATTTTTTAAACGATAGAGAATTAATAAATTTAGAATCTTATCAAAATTTATAAAGACTTTGATTTTTATTCCATTTCTATTAGTTACAACACGGAGCACAAAACAAACTCACATAGATTGATATAATTTCAACCTCAATATATTATTTTCCCCCAAAAATTAGATCAATCAATATATTATCCAAATTTCAATTTTCCTATATTTAAATTGAGCGACAAATACTAGCTACTATGCAGAGTTTGTTTAATCACCAAAGTGTTTAATTATTTTATATCTATATTTCAAATTATTGATAAAAAATCTAGATTTTTAAATAATAACTCGAAGCATAAATATTACAAATTTTATTATTTTAAAGTTATTTTTATGAGTTATTCTAACCTTTTGAAATAATCAAAGAGGTATTACTTTGAGAGGTATTATGGAGTAAGCATAAAAATTATGGTAACATGAAGTTCATAATGGGAGTACCCATACTAATAGTCCAAGCTTATTCCATGTTCTTTTAAACATCTATAAATTTTCACAACAATATAATAATGTTGGAACTAGTAAAGAGAATAAAAAAATAATTGTGTTGTAAGGATCAAATTTTATAAAATTTAATTTTTGGTAATTTCCATATTCATTAATATTTAAATTAATAAAATGTAATTTTATTAAATTATTAATAAATATTTTATACTATAAAAAAATTATAAATATTAATAAAGGAAAGTTGAAAATTTGAATTTATAGTAATTTTTTTCTTTGGATGGGAAAATCTATTATAAGTGAGTTGTCAAACTAGCAGTAAAGACAATTATCTCTAGTTGCTATCTTCAAATGCAAACTGACTCATCACCCTTATTCAATGAAAACGACGCCACCACCTAGAATAACTAGCTGATAGTCCATAAGAGAACAGGTTTTCACTCCTGCTAAATCCCTCTAAATCTTACCTCGACTTCTAAGAGAAAAACAAACTTTTAACCAAATCGAAATAATTTAAAACTTATAATAATTATTTTCATACTCTTTTAATAATAAAAAAATACATTATTATGGGAAAGATAAAGGCACCTGGAGAAAGGCAAACCACGGATTTCCCGATAGACATTCCAAGTAACTTAATATTCAAAGCATAAATTTCCTCATTGACCTTCCAAGCAACTTAACCCCCGGAAAACTTAAAAGTACACTAATAAAACTTAGGAGTACACTGATTGTCTGCCGACAAGGCAGAAGGGACAATAAATATCCACTATGTTTAACAGCATTAATTTCCTGTTGAGCGCAATAACCAGTTCCAAATCAGACGCTGGGCTGCCAGCTCAGCGTAGGCTGAAGCGGAACATTTCCACGCTGAAATCCTCCCGTTCCGTTTCGCCGCCCACCCAGCTCCCCGAGACTCAGACAAATAGTAAAATTGCGGAGAAACAGACAGTAAGGCCACGACAAATAAAGAAATCTGAATTGCCAGGGGCGAGATTTCCTTTAAACAGGCCGCCTTTCCCAGGTCCTCAATTCCTGAACCAGGTGCTTCGATAATTTATTTAATGATCCTAAATCTATTGCCTCCTTTCAGGCCATGTCGACCCCGTCTCTGTCAAAAATCCAGCTCCGCAATTCCATCGGATTCGAGCCCTGCACCTCGTGTTCTTGCCCTCTTAAAGCCGGACCATCTCTTTGTAAAATGAACCGCCTGTCTTGGACCGAAAGAGACCGTTGATCTTGCCAGTAATTCTGGGATCCGCTATACTGAAATTGTCAAAGATAACGATTTATTTATTAATGTATTCTCATGAGTCGTGGCACGATTGTTGAGAGGTGTTTTGCAGTTGTAAAGCTAGCGACTCTTATATCCAACCTTATAGCAAAGTTAATGCGGCATGGTCGCTCGATACCTAGATATAACACGTGTCTGGTGATGATTAGGGAAAAAAAATTGCGTGTTATATCGGGTATAGAGTGGCCATGTCAAGACGCATTAACTTTGCTATAGGGTTGGATATAGGAGTTGCGTAAGCTAGAGTGATGTGTATGATGGTGATAACATAGTTATCTCTATAGTGGGTTGAAACATTATAGGATGAGAAAGGAAACAATAATTCACATATATCACTAATAACTTCAATACCTACAAGTTTATAGTAAGCTACAATAAATCAAACAATACAAGTGGATGGGGTTTTTACAATAGTTTCATTTGGTTATCAAGTACAAAAAGGAAACACAAACACGTTAGCAACATGCTTTCAAGGCCACCGAAATAAAAAATAATAGCTTTGGGAACTCTTTTGCACACACATCTTTTCACCCATTATGTATACAAAGATGCATGTACAAAGGATGAGGAATTCAAGAAGGTGTTTCATTAGTTGCAAAACTAGAGTCATGTGCATGATGGTGACAACATAGTTGGCAACCATCTCCAGAATGGGTTACTTTACAAGTTAGAAAAGTTTCATGTTTCAAAAATTGACTCATAGCAGCCAATCAGAGGCGCTCACACTTCCATGGTTGCAGGGCACTTTGGTGTATGTAATACAATGGTTAATGTGCAGTGGTATATATATTGGCTGAGGATGCAGGAAGAGGTAGCTAGGTTCATAAGAGGATGCATGTTTTTTTATACCAACAACCCTAGTAATAGGAAATAGGGTCTATATCATCCCTTGTATGTATCCACTCATCGTTAGGAAAGCATTTCCATTGACTTTTGGAGAGGTTTACCATCAACCAAGAAGGGGCATGACTAGCTTTTCATAGTTGTTGGCAGGTTCAACAAGATGTGTGCTATAATGCCTTGTAAAAAGACCATCAACGAGCAAGAAGAAACAAAATTGTTCTATGGACAACTTTGGGTACACTTTGGGATACTAATGAGCATCATTTTAGATAATAACACAAGATTTCTCAGTGCATTTCAGGCTACATTGTGGGAGAATATGAAAATGAAATTGAAGGGGCTTCCAACATTCCATCCATAAATAGGTAGGTAAGTAGAAGTAGTCAACAAGACTTTCATGTGGTTTTTGAGGGGTTAAAGTTAGAAGCATCCCAAGACTTATATATAATATTATATATATATATATATATATATATATATATATTACTCTTATAACAAAAAAATCCACACTTATTAGTAAGTCCCCATTTGATACATGTTTTAGATATTTTCCATCTTCCCTTTAGATATTGCATATGGGCTAAAAGGAGGGTTAAGGAAGGATCTCACTAGGGACACCTTAAGGGCTATAAAATTTGTTGAGAGGATCAAGCTAATCCAACTATAGGTACATAAAACATTGTAGAAGGCATAGGAAAAATGCAAAGCCAAGCAGGGTGTCTTTTAAGGATCCAAATACTATGTCTATTTATGGTAAAAAAACATGTAATTTACTATTATAATTGGTAATTGTCTAGTGAATATTATCCATTTAATCATTATATGTAAAAAATAAGTGAATTTTTAACCAAATGGGTGAATAGTTTTTTTTTAAATGTCCAAAAAATAGCCAGTTAGCAAAATTTCGGCCTTAAAATTTTCGTAATTCAAGTTGGGGGACAAAGTATGGTTACCCTTGAACAAGGAGAGGCTATAGGGTCATAGTAAGAAAATCGGGGCTCTGTGATATTGTCCCTTTGAGATAATGGAGAAGGTGAGAGATAAAGCCTATAGACTTAGTTTACCCCCATACATGTGCATTTACTTAGATGTGAATGTATAAAATTTGAAATTTTATGAGCCTTTCATGTTGGATCAAGAACAAGAGTAAGTATTACCTTTTGTAGAGGATTTGACTCCAGACACTTTAGTAAATTTGAAAGAGGATATAATTTTGCATAAGAGATCCAAAGCTAAAAGATAGGGGTAGCATGACCTTTGGTAGATTGGGTTTAAAGGATGACTTCCAAGCAAGGGTAAATGGTATTCTAGGGAGAAGGTAGAGGAAATTCCTCACGTCATTTAATAAAATATTTTGGAGACCAAAAGCCTCCCAAAATGGGAAGATATGATTTGAATAGGATCATTATATTATTCTTGATGCCTTCGGAGTGAAAAATGGAGGAATCAACTCACACAACCATTTTTACCAGGGGTTCATGGTTTGACAAATTAGGGTTCGAAACCTTCCAAAATAAGTTTGCATTTTTTTGGGATAAAAATTTGTCCCACACAAAAATTACCTCAATTAGAGTCTACATGTCAAAGTTATGCCATCTAAAAGTTGACCTTCTTGTTTTGACCACCATGATTGAGATGATGCCACATCAACCCCCATTATTCATGGAAAAGGGCCTAACTATGTGATCAATATTCTAACTCAAATTAAGAGTTGAAGGGGTTAGAATTAACCACTAGTAGGCTCTTAAGATGTGTTATGAGCGAGCCACTAGGAGAAAAGGAGGTTCCATTCTATTCAAGTACATTTTGTTCCATAGATGGGCAAAGTAGCTGAGACTGGGGAGAGAAAGAAAGAAAACAAAGAAGGTTTACGCATTGTAGAAATCCACCGGACACAGGTTTCACTCTTTTGTACTTACATCCATTTCCATTTAGAGAATTAGAGAACAAAGTGGTCTCACCTTCTAATTGGGTTTTTTATGAAAGGGTTTCCTATGTCATATTTGTGTTCATTGTGATTTGTGAGTTTTATTTCATTGTTCTCTATTTTCTCTATTTTTTCTATTACATGTATGAACAAAACACAATAACTAATGAATCCAACAATATAAGAAAAAAATAACCCTCATAATGTAGGTTTTGGATTTCCAAATATATTTTAGTTGATTTGTTGTGGCATTTTGTTCAATAAAATATCCACTATAATTTACATATAAAAATAAAAAAGGTTGAAGTTCATAAAATTAATGTCACCCATCTCAATTCAAATCCTTAGATAAACCAAGTGCATGATGGCAGGAATTACGTGAAAAAATAGGATTAAAGTGGTGGCTTGGGAGTTTTGACAATGCATCATGTCGACCATATTTTTCCTAATCATTAATTCCCCTACTAGTTCATTAAAAAATATTTTATTTTAATCAAGGCAACAAATTTTCTACACCTCATTAAAGCTTGAAAAATTGAAGATTTTAATAACTCTCATTTATGTGTCCAACATATCCTTCCTAAAATATGTGGAAAACAATTCCATCATCAATTCCACTGCCATCAATGTCACTCATTTTCATTATTGTTATCATAAATCTCATTCTCTATTATATAGTGATATTAATAATATAATAAAACTGGTTATGGAAAGGACTTTCTTACCATAAATGCAATAATGGTTTGGCTCAAGTGTTACCATATCATATTTCATCATTTTAGCAACGCTCTAATTAAATTAACAAAAAACTAGATATTTAATTAAAATAAAATTACATAAAAATGATGTAGTCTTCTTCACCAAATTAATAATAAAAAACATATATTGGCAATAAAATTAAGTAATAGTTTAGACTTCTTTAAATACCGCATGTGGGTGGATTCTGTATGTATAACATGGTGTTTTCAAGTGCAAAATAATTATGGGCACAAAGGCTCTAGCATATAATAAAGGGTATAATAAATTACCTCCGCATGCATTGTAAATGTGTAATAATTATATAATTCATACTCATTCTCTTTGAACAACCGACAGGCCGTGATACAATAAATTTGTCCTATATAATAAATATGTAATAATTATATAATAAATAAGTAATAATTATATAACTTATGTTATTATATTTTCTTTTCTTTAACTAGAATTCTGTTATTTATTTTTTATATTATTTAAATTATTTATTTGTTAATATAATGGTTGTGGTTATTTTTATTTGATATTATTATTATTATTATTATTATTATTATTATTTATTATTATTTTTCTCGATTTTAATTCTATTAATCATTGTTATTTCTTGGTTATTTTTTAATTTGATTTTATTTTTTTCTCTCTTCATCTTTCTATAATTTTCAAGCAACAATTATACAATAAAAATCCTATTTCAATGAATATAATTAAATTAGTAAAAAACAATTAATGTTTTTAATCTGGTGAGCATTTCTTTCCTAATTTCTTAAGAAAGTTTTGTTTCTTTCTTAACTTTGTTGAATTTGTTTCATTTAGGCATAGTTTTTAATTGATTTTATTACAAGCAATTGAATTCAAGAATTCAAGAAATTGATCTTTTTGAATTCAAGAATTCAAGTAGTTTTTTTTTTTTTTTTTTTTCTATGATTAATGTCTTGAGTGTATATGTTATTGCAAGTAGAAGGATTTGAAACTCTAGTCGAGCTGGACACTTTGCTGGTGGCAAATCCAATGCAGCGCAATGGAGTTATTAAACTCCAGTCGAGGTGGACACTTTGATGGTGGCAAATTCCATGAAATGCAATGGAGCTATTCATTTAATTTTAGGGGATTCAAATTCTACGATGCAGAAGATGGCGTATGAGATCCAAAATAATTCTACGAGTGTGAGGTAATAAAGGATCCCACTTTGAAGTTCCAAGTCCTGCTTCAAGTTGCTGCAAAACAAGAGATTGCTTGACATTTATTGGGAGGTTATTCTTCAAATTTTCATTTGTTTCAATTGGTTTGTTAAAGTTGTTTTACTTTCTTTCCTCGAACCAAACACAGAAGATTGGTCTTAGTTACCATGCAAAAAGTTTATGTATGAATTTTGTTAAAGTTGTATAATTTAATACTACATCACAAATCATAGTCAAATGTATAATATTTGGAACATATTTGAAAATGGCTAATGATATATTTAATTTATTTTAATATTTATTTATTTTAATGTTTTTTTTCATAAGAAATGTTTTAGGAACTAAGTGATTAGAAACTAAGGGTTTTGATATCTATCTATAATTACTAGTGATTTAATTTACATAAATGTGCTAGTTATGATTTAGTTGTTGAATTAATATTAAAACAATTGTTATTGCTATTAGTCATAATTAATTTGTCTCTACAATTTATTTTAAAAATTAATTTAATACTAAATCACAAATTATAGATCATCGCAACTCTAGTTTTCTCTAAAAAAGAAAACAATCATTTTTGAAGCATGAAGCCATTTGAGAGATAACATTAAAAGTTTTGTTCCAGATTCCCCTACCTTCACTGCCACAAACACAATTGTATTCAACTCTATATCAATCATCTACATTGCACATGAACTTTGTAGGAGACAAATGGTTGTGCAAAACAGGTTTCTTGGAATTGACATTTCCTTTAGTTGAAACTAAGTTTCTCCATATCAATTTAAATGGAACACTGTCATAGGAGGCAAACGATTGTGCAAAACAAGTTTCTTGGAATTGACATTTCATTTAGTTGAAAATAAGTTTCTCCATATAAATTTGAATGAAAACTACCAAAGAAATAAAGTTATAAAGCTTCATTACAGCCAATGATGTAAGATTCTCACCAAAAAACATCATTTTAGCACAACATTTCACTTTCATTTCTATTTTTTTATCAAGGGGCTTTAATTGATCAGCTCGCATCCTATCAACGATGCAGACTCTAATTACGCTTTAAGGCATTTCCCTCCGAGAAGAACTCCCCCAGCTGCCACTCTATAATGTTTAGCATTGTCGATGTTGTGTTAGACGATTGAAATGTTATGCATCATCAAATGAGTTGGTTAGTGTATGTTACGATGAGTTGGTTAACGTATGGTAGTTGTCACATTTCCCATTTAATCAATTTGTTTTCATATGAGTTTTGGTTGGATAGAAGTGAAGCGTGCCTAGAGACAAAATCCCCACTGAGCTATGTAACTACACCAGTCTACTATGGCTGGACTTGAACACCAGTCTACTATGGATGCTCAGGTGCTTAACGAGATATTGTCTTGCAACACACTAATGTTTGTTTGAAACACCGAGAATTTGTGCAAAGGCGTAAGTAAGCTACTGGGATTCATTGGAATTAGGGTGGAACGTCTTCAACAAGTTTCCACATTAAAGAGTTGTGATTTCACAAGGATGTATTCTGGTGGTGCTCAGAAAGAGTGGACCCATTATGAGAATCTGGAGTACCTTGATCTCTGCTACAACGAGCTCATAGGAAATATTCCTTTCGAATTTTGCAACATGACTACGTTGCAGGTATTTTATCTCCTCTTTTAGTTCCTCTTCAAAAAATTTCTCTGTGTATGGATTTTGGCTTGGTTATGCTTCAAATTTATTTCAGCATGTGCTTTGCCCTTGTGGGAGGAGGACTTCATACCCATTTCACTAGATAAGTACAGTAAAGGTGTTGATATCTCTGGCAAAAGTTCAAGATGGTTCCTAGTGATATCTCCCCTTGCATGCCCATTTGTTGATTTGCAGTCACTTTTAGATATGTTCCATTCCTGATGGTATATCCCTCAAGATGCACGACTAATTCAAGATTTATGGTTTTAGGGGATCCCAAAATATATATTTTAGAATTTATATCCTAAAGTAAGCACATGATATTACATTTCAGCACTGGTATGCATGTGTATGCCTAATAAATGATAAACCTAGATTTCGCTGTTTGTCATAGGATGGGAAACAAATAGCTAAATCCCATTGTGGGAATGGATAAGGTCATGTGGTTTATGCCTTTGATACAATTTATGAGTGCACTTTATACTTAACTCCTTTTGGAAATGCAATTTCCAACTGAGCAAGGGTACCACTATAACAAAATGAATTTCCATGTGGTCATTTTCCCTTCAACAATAACAATCCTGACTATGCATTTTTATTTAGACGTTGTTTAACTAATTCTACGTTTTGGGTTTTAAGCATGGTGTATTGAGCTAATGTAACAAGGATTTTCCCTATTATGAGGTTATTTGAGAGCCTAGGCTCTTCGAGAGAAGATGCACTCAGGCATATTGTAAGCGGCAATGTCCATGGCAATCTGTTGGAACTCAAGTCTGCAACTCTCAAATTCTTGCAGCTTGATATCGATGGTGTGAAGGGTCATGTATTGTAGTTATTTATAGTTATTACTGAGAAGCAATCTTTCAAGGGCCTGGAGATTTCCTAGAATAAGATTTCGTTTGAAAATACAACTCGATAGTAATTTTTAAGGATAAAATCCCAAATCAAATTGCAATTGTGAACAACTCTAATCGAGTAGGGTTTCACAACCAAGGTTGCAATCTAGTATCCATTAGAAGAAGAAACTCTATAAGAACCTGTGGATTCGGAGTTGAGGTTTCCTTTAAATAAATAAAAAATTATTGATATGAATTCCTTTCTCTTTATAACTAAGCACATAAATCTCGCATACCATCAAGGGAATGGGATAAAAATGTTACTCGAAAGTGGTTCAGGGGTTACTGTCAATAACAAGTGGTTTAGGTGTTATTATCAATAACGAGCAAATACAAGAGACCAAGAACTTAGCAGGAAGGATTATCAACTTAGCAGGAAGGATTATCTCTATATACTTGTAAGAGTTTGTGCAGTGCAGCCATTGTTCCCACCTGTAATTAGGTACGTTGAGAGTATGGTGAGAAAGTGCCCCCTTGAAAGACGACTAGCCGTTCCATGCGATCCAGAAATCACATCACGGAGAGTTGGGACTATGACATGTAAAAACCTCTTGGATCCACAGTAAAGCACGCAGAAATATTGAAATTTGGGTTTGTTACATTGGATGTGCCTTTTGTTTTCATATATACATGTTTCAAGCATTATTAATTTCATCTCACCATGTCAGATCATTGTTTCATATCTTGAAGCCGTTAAGAAATATGGAATTGTATGAAACCGATTTTTTTTTTTTTTTAAAACAGACCAATAAAGATAGATTATATTTAAAATAACAACCATACACTTTGTGAATAAAGAAGCACCCCAACTACAATGTATATTCCAATAAAATAATCTTAATCTTAAGCCATGGGAAGCTTCTAATAATTGAAAAATCCAAAGTGTTCCAGTACACAAGAAATGCCACTGAATAGCACATATTTGTGAGGTAGAATTTCAAATCTTAAAAATAAGGACGAAAATCTAGGAAAATTAATCCATATGGGATTTACCTTGGATGGAAATGAGCTAGGAAGAAAGTGATTTTAAAAAGAAACTGAAGATTTAGTCTTAGGAGTGAAGACCAATGAAGCATTAAAATTTTTTGAAGGTCATCACTAATTTGTATCATAATGGCCAACTCACATAACTTGGTCGATGAATCACCACACACAAAATTTATGTGATCACCTTCCATAAGGATTGACTAATTGTGAAAATATTGCACTTGCAGATGCACCTTCCGAACCTTATTCACCTACAACAACACTACCCCTCTCAATAGTACTATCACCAAAATTCTCTTCCTAAGAAAAGCGTAAGGGAATTTCTAAAAGGAAATTAGCATTGCTTTCATTTGGATCATCCAGCATGGAAGTTTCCTGAAGTTGAAGGGAATATTCTAAGTTCCATAGCACATCACCCATAGTGATTCTGTCAATATCATGGTCAGCTAAACACTTTTCAACTATCTCCCCAAAATTTCCCAAGGAGTTAGGTTTGATTGTATTTACAAGATGATGATAAATAATTTGGCCAAGCATGCCTCTCCTTTGCCAATGCATTGCCCAGTCTGCTATATTGAATTTCTCTTTGGGAAGAGAAGGATTTATGGATGGCATTCCACATAACACCTTCATTAGCACTACTCCAAAGGAGTAGACGTCATATTTTTCTTTCAAATGCTTCCTTTTGAAGTAGTAGAGGTCAATATACCCAAAAGATACCTTTGACTGTAGTACTCACATGGGTTTCATCTAGAGCAGGTCCAGTCTTTGAAAGCTCGAAGTCTGCCACCTTTTCCATATAATTCTCATCCAAAAGAATGTTCGTTGTCTTTACATTATGGTGAATAATTCCCTTGTCTGCTCCTGTGTGAAGGTAGTGTAGACCCTTGGCAGCCTCTATGAATATATCAAGCCTCTACTTCCATGATGTAGGAGGAAGATCTGATCCATACAACAGGGAGGGCATCGAGATTATAGTGATCATCATGATGATCACCATAGAACCCAGTAAAACCAATGACATGATTCACATTGTTCATGGTCACATTGGATATAAATATGCCCTTCAGATAACCTCCTCTGCTTGCAGATGCCTTTACACTAATAGTTGTTTCTGTGTTGATTACAAGAATATCTTCTGCATCAATATCTGTGATCCATCCAACATTTCACTACCCAATGTAAGTCATGGACTTGCATATGGATTTGGCTGACTATGTGGCGGATAATAATGTTGAAACTAGGATGGCCAAAAGCAATACCATACTCACCCCAACCACCCTTTATCGCAATTGAATCATCATCGGTGCTTATGTAACAATATTATATTCAACCATCATTGCAGGAAACTATCAAACAATACATCACAATGAGAAATCAACATTAGAGCCACTATGGCACTATAGTGTACAAGGCAGTA
Source organism: Pinus taeda (assembly GCA_000404065.3). Classification (NCBI taxonomy): domain Eukaryota; kingdom Viridiplantae; phylum Streptophyta; class Pinopsida; order Pinales; family Pinaceae; genus Pinus; species Pinus taeda. Next base: position 33,138 of record APFE030510135.1, read on the forward strand.
ACAAATATTCATCAAGTTTCTTCTATGTTTTTCAGAGGTATAATTTTTATGTGCCAGCCACAAAATCAGTTTATAATGGGACAACCATAAAATCAGTGAATTGAAACTGGGTGGGGAGGATCCAAATCATTCCATCTAATCACCCAAAATAAAACCAAGTTATATAGAATTATAAGGTTAACTTCATAGATAACTGATTTAAGGTGATGCATTCTTTTCTTTGGATTAAAGCATTCTTTTCTTTAAATGGACAAATTATCTTCTCTAATGCATTATTTCTCTGCGTATGGATTTTGGCTTGGTTATGCTTCAAATTCATTTCAGCCTGTGCTTTTCCCTTGTGGGAGAAGGACTTCATACCCATTTGGCTAGATAAGTACAGTAAAGGCATTGATATCTCCGGGAATAGTTCAAGATGGTTCCTAGCGATATCTCCCCTTGCACGCCCATTTGTTGATATGTGATCACTTTTAGATATGTTCTATTCTTGATGGTATATCCCTCAAAATGCACAACTAATTCAAGATGTATGGTTTCAGAGGATACCAAAATATGTATTTTAAAAGCTATATCCTAAAGCAAGCACATGATCTTACATTTCGACACTGGTATGCGTGTGTATGCCTGATAAATGATAAACCTAGATTTCATTGTTTGTCATAGGATGGGATAAAAATACTTAGATCCAATTTTGGGAATGGATAAGATCATGTGGTTTATGCCTTTGATATAATTTATGAGTGCACTTTATACTTAACTCCTTTTGGAAATGCAATTTCTAACCGAGCAAGGGTACCACTATAACAAACTGAATTGCCATTTGGTACCACTATAACAAACTGAAGGGTACCACTATAACAAGCAAGCTAAGTGGGCTTGATTGTGGAGAAAACTCCATAGTTAAGCATGCTTGAGCCAGAGGCGATCTGGGATGGGTGACCTCCCGCGAAGTCTTGGTTTCCAGGTGCAAGCCCTGAAAGTGATGATTGACGCTATGTGATTCATTTCACTAGTTTCAATCCCACTTCTTCATCCCTATGAGCATCACCCGATGCAATGAGTGCTAAGTGGATGATTCAAAAATCATGAGAAATTAGTCAGTTATGACTACCTCTCATGGAAATGGTCATAGATGAATGACTTTCTTAACGCAGTTGAATCCCAAAAAATGATATCTAAAATAACAATCATGTCTATGCATTTTTATTTAGGCATTGTTTAACCAATTATATGTTTTGGGCTTTTTGCCTGGAATTAAGTGATACAACTATAGGTGAGATTGTGATGTTCGTTTGTTTAAAATGTGTTTTTGACTGCATAAATGGACTCAACACCCATTGTGGGAGTGGATAAGGTCATATGATTTATGTATTTAATATAATATATGAGTGCACTTTATACTTCTTAGCTCCTTTTGGAAATGCTATTTCTACCCATGCAAGGGGTCCACTATAACAAACTAAATTTCCATGTGGCCATTTTCTCTTTAACAATAACAACCCTAACTATGCATTTTTATCTAGGCATTGTCTAACTAATTTTATATTTTGGGTTTTTCCTACTGGAATTAAGTGATACAATTGTGGGTGAGATTGTGATATTTGGTTATTTAAAATGTGTTTTCACTCGATAAATAGATTCAGCACCATGAAAAGCCTCTATAAGACTTGGATTATGCAGATTTCACAACTCAAACTTGTACTTTTAAAAAATATCTACAAGTTTTTGGACAAAAATGACCACAAAATATACTCCGAAAAACTCCAAAACATAGAATAGTTAAACTATAGCTTTTATCTATACACTCTTTTAAGCTAAAAGTCTCATAAGTATTTATGAGAAATTAGAAGTAGATATTACAAGTGACAAGTTGTGACTTTGAACAAGTTTCGTTTGTGCATCTAGCCATTTCATGTCGTACTTGTTTCTAAACAACTCATAGTTATCCCCATTCACATACACTACTACAATAAAGTTTCAAAAAATTTAGAAAAGCAGGATCAATTCCCTTAGGGTTTGCGAGCAAGTGCTTGAAATGTTTCCACAAGAACGTTATCTAGTGGAAGGAACCTTCAATTTCCTCATGAAGGGTGCTTCTAACCCAAAAAAGTTATTGCTGCACTTATAAGAGTGAGTGGTTAAATTCAAAATTTCCATAGAAGAATGATGATGATTGGTATCAATCAATTCTGGATTCCTCTTCCTGATATTGTTTGGATACCATCACAGAGGAACCAATACACATATCTTCTTCAATGAGTATGACTTCAATTTGCATTGAATTGTATGAAATAAGTCAGCGACTCTCTAATGCATCGTGATATCAACAAACCACCTTTTGTAAATCTTTAAATTTGGTGATGTGTTCGTTGGCTACTGCTTGTGGGTTTTGGTCTAACATTAAAAATGGTATCAACGAGTGTTACAAATCCATTTGGGCACATCAACCTCAACTTACAGAGCAGTACTATTAGGGTCATCAAACCCTAATTCAGTTGTTACATGCCCTAAAGAAGTCAACCATCAGAATGCCTAGCTTCCCAAGGAGTTCCATGACTAAAATCATCCAAAAACTGCCTCTACGAAGATCAGTGAAGGCAGACCTTCATTAGAATGCACTGCAGTGCAGTCTTGTACACTACTAGGGTGCTATGTAGCACACTTGAGCCCTCTTTGGCCTACGCTGGGCAAATTTGAGTGAAATCTGCATTGGGGTTTGGAATATTCTTATCCATAGGATGCCTCTAGAAGTTTCCTAAGGCGATCCACTCCTTTGGGTTCGAAAGTGGATGAGGAAGGGAGTTAAGGAACATCAATCCCTTTATCCCTTCCTCCATGGAACTAAATTTTAAGTTTGGGAAGGCATTCATTATCACCATTTATGGCATAACTTCCTTCATTCACCTATAAAGATACCACTCATCTAAGTGATCAGGGGCTGGAAATCATTGAATTATAGGGAGATGCTGTTAATATGAGACTTGAGTTGATTTCAAGTATTGTAATGATGTCAAAATGTCTTGCTTGTTATGAGGAGAGGATGGGATTGAACTGGAGGAGTGACGCTGAATCAAGCAAATCGGGTTGTAACTCTTCCTTTTACTAATAAAGTGTTCAAAGATTTTTCCATATGCTTGTGTTATTCATGGATGCTTTCATATGTGTACTATGAGCTTGATTCCATGCTATGTTTAATCAATAGATCATTATCATATGCTTTGATCAGTTTTTTTCTTCTATCTGTGTGCAGGTACTCTTCAAGCAGATTAAGTATGGAAAGGAGCAACATAATTCTTCAAGGGAGATAAGGAGTAAGCAAAAGCTTCAATCAGGCTTATTTACCTCTTATTTAATCTATTGTTCATAGAAAAAGTAGAGAATGCTTTGCATTGATGTTCTAGACTTAGCTACTAGTCTAGGGGTTTAAGCGTTTATCCACAGACACTAAAACTTCCCAAAACAACAAGTAGGTCACAACCAATCTAATTTGAAAGTGGTACCAAAGAGCAGGTCACAAATTCGCTACACACCTGGCTCACACTAGGGAAATTGTTGCACAAAACAAGTCAACAGATGGACTGCAATTATCGTTAGACAAGAAAATACAAGCAGTAGTCAACAAATGCATTGCGAAATTTAAATATCCACAAGATACAGTCCATGCCATGATGATGATACATCAAGATATTTTTGTACGTTGTTCACAAATAATCATCATTAGAGAAGGGATAATCTAGAAATATCAATTCAATGCAATAACTCACATATACAAGTTGGAATGTTAAAATCTATCTCTGATATTGTATGCCTCTCCCTCTTCCATGCCTCGTAACTTCATTCATCCTACATATATTTATATCCTAACCCCATGCTTGAAGAGGCTGCTTTGCATTTACATAAGACAACTGTTATTCTAGAATTTAAATGGTTTCTATATAAAAGTTTCCAATATAAGTAAAATCTCAAGAAAATATAGTATGTGTTGATTTGAGAACAAAACAAAAAGTACATCTCTCGTGGTCTTTTCATATTGAGTTCTATATCTTCACAAAATATGAGAAGTTGATGGATTTAATTCTTAACTTCTCGATGATAACTAAAACCTACTTCCAATGACTAATAAATTTTCCACCCAGGAATACATTTCACATGATTGAAATCCTATCAGGAGTGCATTGCTACAACTGTTTGAGGTTGGAAACGTATATAATGGAACAAGAATATTGGGCTAAATGGCCATGTCATTTGCACCATTAGTCTGATGGAGATCTGAGCTACTTGCCTAACAATTAAGAAAATATGGAAACCTTGGAAATGTGGATTTACAAATTGGTAAGAAATAATTAGCCCACCTGGATCGATTCCATCCGTATTAGGTGAGTCGGGTGGTGCAAGAATCGTAACGTTCTCGATTCGCACATTGCTGCAAACTCACCAGAAATATATTAATTCAGACAAGCAATTAAGAAGTGGCCATAAATGGCATCACAAAATTCATTTTACACTCTAAAGACAATAAAATTGAAAACATTAACCTTAGATAAACATCCATTTAAAATAATAGCCACCACACTAACATTCAAGCCATAAACCTGCTAGAAGAAATGGAGTTCCAGGAAGTGAGTGAAATAATTTTGGTTCAGCCAGATATTTTTTATTCAACTAACACAATTATAGATCTCGAATATGTTTAGCTCAAGGTAAAATTAAGTAGCAGAAGGAAGCTTATGTTTCTATTCTGAAATAAATATTGGTTGGATGTATGTTATGTGTGGGAGAGAAGAAGACAATGCAGTGGAAGCACACAAAAGCATGCATAGTTTGGCACACACATTTTTGAAAATAATATTGAGGCACTGGGATTGGAATCAGATGTAGAGCAAAGCGAGGAGACTTACCAATAACCCAATTTAAGTAAGTAATATGTAAATCCCTACTTTTGTACCTTTTTCTTGTGCTCTCTTTGAAAATAATTAGTCATAGCAGGGTCATTCTTCAACTTTCTTCAGTTTTACCTTAATACCAAGGGATAAGGAAATCCTCAACTAACTCTAAAATCAGTGGAATAAACAGATTCAATTTTAATTCAAGCCAAGAAAGAGTCTATCATAATAGAACTGACTAGAAAATACTGAAAGAAAGAGAAGAGTCAAAGATCGAACTAAGCATGGAAACGACTGTGTTTTTGTGGTCATCAACAAGTTCTCGAAGATGGCCATTATGGCGGCCTACAAGAAGAATATGACAACAAAAGCCACTGCTAAACTCTTCCTTGAACAAGTGTGGGTGCACTTTGGGATCCCACAGTCTATCATCTCAGATTGGGATAGCAGGTTCCTCAGTACATTTTGGTCCAGTCTCTGGTCGATGCTGGACACAAAACTCACTAAGTCCATAGCCTTCCATCCTCAAACTGATGGCCAGACAGAGGTTGTCAACATGATGATTGTACACATTCTGTGCATGTATAACTAAAAGCATACACACATATGGGATGAGAGCCTCCCCTATGTTCAACACAGCTACAACTGGAATCTCCACAGCTCGACTGGCCACAACCCTTTTCAAGTGGGATTGGGATTCCAATCACTATGTCCCATTGATGTGGCCATTCCATTTGTAGCTACTCACATAGATTTGGCTCATGTCCAGCCCGAAACAAATAAGGCAAACAACTTCATTGAGTGCATCCAATATATTCGCCAGCAAGTCCATGACATTATGGAGAAATCAAATGCCAAGTACAAGCAACGACATGATCAACATCGGGTGCCACACAAGTTTCAGGTGGGTGACAATGTTTGGTTGCATTTGTAAAAGGAACGCTTTACCAGAGCCTTTCGAAAACTTAGACCACTCAGTCAAACTGCTTCCTTTTGCATCCTTTTCGAATACCTCTGCTTGAGCTTGAGTGAAGGAAATGAAGTGAAAGATGGCATATAAATTGAAGGATATCTCATTCAGTGTGGTGCTCACAATATTGTAGAAATGCATCCAAATGAAGTATTTGTAGTTTGGATCCACAATAAAGCACGAGGAAATATTGAAATTTTGGTTTGTTACATTGGTTGTAGATTGTGTTTTCATATATACATGTTTCAAGCATTGTCAATTTAATTTCATCATGTCATGATCATTGTTTCATATCTTGAAGGAATTAAGAAATATGGAATTGTAAAAAACTATTTTTTTACAGTCTGATAAAGATAGATGATCTTTAAAATAACAACCTTTCACTTTGTGAAGAAATAAGTATCCCAACCACAATGTATAATCTGATAAAAGAATCTTAATCTTAAGTCAAGGGAAGCTTATAATAATTGAAAAATCCAAAGTTTTCCATTACAAAATAAATGCCACTGAATATTACATATTTGTAAGGTAGAATTTCAAACCTTAAAAATAAGGATGGAAATCTAGGAAAATTGATCCATGTGGGACTTACCTTGGATGAAAATGAGCTAGGAAGCAAGTTATTTTAAGAAGAAATTGAAGATATAGTCTTAAGAGTGAAGACCAATGAAGCATTAAAATCTTTTGAAGGTGATCATTACTTTGTATCACAATGGCCAACTCACATAAGTTGGTTGATGAGTCACCACACAAAATTTTTGTGATCACCTTCCATGAGGATTAACTAATTGTGAGAATATTGTACTTGCAGTTGCACCTTCTTAACCTTATCCACTTATAGTATCACTACCCCTCTCAATAGTATTATCACCAAAATTATATTCCTCAAAAAATATTACATCATCACCACCCCTCTCAATAGTACTATCACCAAAAATATCTTCCTCAGAAAATCGTAAGGGAATCTCTAAAAGACCATTTTCACTACTTTAATTTGGATCATCCAATATAGCAGTTTCCTAAAGTTGAAGGGCATATTCTAAGTTCCACAACACATCACCCATAGTGGGTCTATCAATACCCTGATCAGCCAAACACTTTTTAGTTGTCTCCCCAAACTTTCTTAGGGAGATAAGATTGATTGTATTTACAAGATGATGATCAATAATTTGGACAAGCATGCCTCTCCTTTGCCAATTCATTGCCCACTTATGATATATTGACTTTATCTCTGGGAAGAGAAGGATTGATGGTTGGCCTTCCATATAGCACCTTCATTAGCACTACTCCAAAGCAGTAGACATAGATTTTTCTTTCAATTGTTTCCGTTTGAAGTACTTAGTGTTAATATATCCAAAGAAAACTTTGACTACAGTGCTCACATGGGTTTCATCCAAAGAAGGTCCAATCTTTGAAAGCTCTAAGTCTACCACCTTGGCCACAAAATTCTCATCCAAAAAAACGTTCGTTGTCTTTACATCACGGTGAATGATTCCCTGCTCTGCTCCTGTGTGAAGGTAGTGCAGACCCTTGGCAGCCCCTATGCATATATCAAGCCTCCGCTTCCATGATGTAGGAGGAAGATCTGATCCATACAAATGTATCCTAAGAGGTCCATTGGCCATGTATTCATAAACCAAAATAATCTCATAATTCTCCTTGCAATATTCAATAAGTGAAACTAGAGGATGGTGGCAAAGCTTAGAAAACATTTCAATTTCAATCCGAAATTTCGTCACGCCTTGTTCAAAACTTCTATTTCCATGTTTTACAAACCTCAAAATTTATGCCTTACGTTGCTTTATTTGCAACATGTGGCGCAATTGCTAGTTAGCTATTGTTGAGCCTCCATTTTTTCCAGATTTTCATGATTTTACTGAATAATTTTATGCCTGTGCTAAGTGTCTATAATCATTAGTATTCTTTCTATGCATTATTAAGTTATTATTTAGAGGCATTTAGAGCTCACAGTTGTTGATCAATGAACTCTTCTTGTTTTGATAATTTGAAGAGTATTTAATATGAAAATTTCATTAATAGGATCTTTTGTGGTAGGTGCTAACATTCTTATACTAGCAGTTCATGCACAAATTGTGCCTGCACCAACATTCCTGCACCAGTTGTGCCTGCACCAATTTGGAGCTTTCATACATTGACACATTTCTAAGAAAATATGAAAGAGATTTTTGTTTAAAATGTTGTTTGAACACTTCCACATAAGCTAAGATAAACCCAAGTCATACATATTTATGTTTAGGGAATAATTAATGCTTTAGTCCCGAATTCACAGCAGTTCCTAGACTACCGACTTCCTCCTTGTTTTCCGTGCAGGTGAAGGCAAATAGAGAAATTCTGGAACATGGGTTTTGCCCTAGTATAGTAAGTTGACTAAGCCTAAAACATATTTCTAAGATTCACAATGATCTAAATTATACATAAGGGTCTTTGAGGCAGTTTTAAAAAAATACTATTTTCTCCAGAATTTTAGAATCTCAGATTTCAAAAGTATCAAAACAATCAGTTTCGGGCACGATTTCCAAGCCAATGGAGGTGAACCAGAAAATTATGAGAAAGGTTATTGTTGTAAACATAATAAACTAGGTTTCCTCCAAATATTTTTCCGAAATTCGTAATGGTTAAGGAGATACAAAGAGTTATTTGGAGGTAGTTTGTAAAAATATCAATTTTTACAGAATTCTAGAAAACTGCCTTTTATAAATTACAAAGGTTGTTAACTGTGTATTCTTCCTATGACTGTTTTGGAAAATACTTCATGACTTGGCATTGGTTGTTGCAAACCACATACCATTGAATCTATTCATAATTCTAAACTCATATGGGTTGATCCGAATAAATGGGAGGAAACATATTCATAAATGGGAAGACTGTGTACTAGTGTAGGATGGCAAATCATATTTTGTAAATCACATTTTATTGCAGAAGGAGGATCGATTTTGATTTTGCAGGGAAGGAGGGGCTTTGCACCAGTGGGATGATCCTTGGAGGGGAACACTAGCGCGAACACAACATTGTTTTTTTATTTTGTAACAGGACTTTGATACAAATTTATTTGGCATTCGAGTCTGAGTTCTTGTTTCCTCATAATGTTTTAAGACTGTGATTTAAATTGTTGCAAAGGAAACAAGTTGGGTGGTTGGGCCCACCAGCTAGTCTATTGCCCCAAACCTCTTAATTTTCCTTTGCTGCATTTTTTTGTGCATAATGCTTAGAAGTATTTGATTTTAATAATATTTCCTTTGTAATTCTTGATTTCATATCTGCAAGAATGGTACAAGAACGTTGCCTGTACTAGTGCATTTTTGGTTTTGTAAGTTGATTTCATTGATTCAGTTTCGCAAGTCTTTTACTCCTTTCCTTTCATAAAATTCCTTTATTCCTTCCTGCAAGTTTGATGTTTGTTTCTAAACTAAGGGCATTATTAATATATGAGGTTTCACTTAAGATTTAATTTTGCTATGATGAATATCGAGTGAACCTAGTAGTAACTTACAGGTATGTGCTTGCACTTAACAATTTTGAAGAAAGAATTGAATTTCATGATTAATTATTAAATGAACTTTCTGAGTTAAAACATTAAAAAGAATATCTAAATTACATGCACAACTATCTTAGGAAAGACATTTTTACACAACTAGATAACAATGGTTTCATCGGATTAATTGGAAAGAAGTTTCCTTATGATTTATTTCATGATTTTCATCTTTGCAACATAGCAGTAATTTTTAAGAGGTTTTACATTCCTTATTTCTTGAATCACTTTCTTTTGAATGGGGCCTACATTCCTTTGTCCCTTAAACAATTGAGGAAGACTTACTGTAGGAGTCAACTCATTCCAAAAGAGGAGCCAAAAGTAGATTCCCCAAGTGTGTTTACTTTGCTTTGAAGAGTCTTGTTCCTTTTTCCTAAATGATGCTTCTTTTGAAATTCTTGCAAAAGCTTGGTTTTTATTTGATAGATCCCTAAGGTCATATTCTGGCATATATTGTGCTACACCTCTACGTTTACTTACCCGGATTCACAAATTAAATTTTGGTGTAAATCTTGCATTTATACCACCTGACATTTTGGCGCTGTTGCCAAGGAGGTGTTGTAGGATAAGGCCTCAACGATTTTTCATGATTTTCCCTTTCCTTCGCAATTGAATTTCTATATTAACGAGATTCCCCTTGCTTGATGAAGCATACTAGACAACATTTCTACACAAGTTCCTAGTTCAAACAATATTTCCAGAACTTGAGGAGGAAGGAAAAAATATATTGGAATCGGAAGCAGTCACAGAAATAAGAACTCGATAGCTATGAAATCGATCAATTTTAGAGTATCTCATCAAGTGGAAGAACTTATCTACTGAAGATTCCACATGGGAGGATGAGAATTTTATACAAAAGCATCCAAAAGTACTCAAGCATTGAGGAGACCACTTTTTTGAAGGAGAGGGGCATGCTAGGTGCCTATAATACTAGTGATTACCCCATTACTATTGTAGTTGTATCCCTTATTAATATTGTTGTGTCCCTATTGTCCCCATATTGTTATTATTGTGCCCCATAGAATCTCTGTATTGTTATTTTTGTGCCTTTATATTATTATTGTTAGGTCGGCGGGGTTATATTGTGACTCCTTAGACTCATATATGTAGAAAGGAGGTTTTGTCATTTGAATCATCAAAGAATCATTCATTTGTGTAATTTAAAGGAGGTTGCCCCCTCAAAGAGACTTAATTTTAAGGCGTTGATCTATCTTTTATATATTTTTGTGATCTAGTTTTATAAAAGTAAAAGTAATCACTATGAGTCAGAAACATGATACAATAAGGTCTAATGTCTTTTTGTAGTTTCTGCAGTAGACCAAGTGTTATAGACATTTTTCGGCACTGCAACCCCAATCATACATGTCCCTAAACCAAGGGCTCCTAAGTCCCTAAAAGTGTTGTTTCATGCCCTAAAGGAACAAGGTCAGCTGATTACATCATCTCCCAAAAGTTCTCCATAGAAAACTACTCAGAACTGGTCAAAATTGGACCATACAGAATACCCAGTGTAGAGGGTGTGATGCATCTCACCTGCTCAGTCTAAATGGTGTGATGCATACTAGAGAGCCCTTCTGTAGGGTGCGATGTGCGAGAATGGACAAATGGCAGAGACAGTTTGCAAGGTGGATGATCATGGAATCTTCTAGAAACTTCTCCTGTGACACTTGCCTCTCTGAATTCGCCCAGGGATGAGCAAGAGATTATCAATCTCCAAGTGGAATCAAGAACTATCAGAGAGAGGACACTAATCAAAATCCTAGAAGCTGACTCACCCCCCTGCAATCATCTATATATGGATCCCTCATCACAGAGATCCAGAGGCTGGAATATTGTATCTTGTAAGGAAGTGTTGTTGGTTTTTTGGTGCAACATCATAGTGTTGGGTGATCTAAGATTTTCATGAGGTTAAGAAGGGCTTTCATGCTGAGAGGATGGCGTTGGGTCAGAACAATTGGTTGTAATTCTCTTTGCTATTCTTGATATTAATAAAGCTATTCAAGTTTTCCTCCACATTCTTGTATGTTTGATGATATATGCATTTGTGTGGTCAATACATATTTGGTCCTGTATTGCTTATCATTGTAGATCTTTGTTCTTCTGTAGTATTATGCTGCTTTGATTCCACAGGTGCTCTTTCAAGTTGGGTAGACAAAGAAGGAGCGGTGAAGATCTATCAGAAGGGAGAGGAACTAGGCGAGGAACCAAGCGCAAGACTGAGGTTGGTGTCCTTCGTTCCCCTCTTATCTACTTCTCATAAATGAAATCGAAAGTAGTTTTAGTTTGTTTGTTTCTAAGATAGCTACTAGTCTTAGTGGGACTAGCAGCTCCGAGTGGACAGTAGATTTCCTGATAACAAAATGGTGACTCCGCTGGGGAATGAATAAATTGTTTTCTTGTCTATATTTTTTTGCTTTATAAACTTACAGATGGATCCTGAAGTCAAGCCAGCTAACCTTCGAACTGCATTTGCTATGCAAGTGCAAAGTAGATCAATGTTGCTTTAGTCTATCTCTAGCTTTTGTTTATAAAATGAACAATCAATTTGCAAAAATCCTAATTGCCGTGGTAGTGGCTCTAGTAACCTCATTAGATCAACCCCTGTGATTTATATTTACTGAACATCACTTGCTCGACCTAAATCCTTGAACTGAGCTGCAAACTATGACCAAAGACCAAGTAAAAGTCTCGCACTGGTACCATCACACCCTCTCTTCAAGGAAGTCTGTATGCATCGCACCTCCCATGTACAGTAGGTGGGATGCATACTAGATTCCCTGTGTAACAAGTGCGATGGTCAGAAAATGTTAATTTTGCCTTCAGACTTTGATTTTTCTTCAATCTCTTCAGCTCTATTCAGAATTTTTGTTGTCTGTGATCAGTATACCACTGTGGAAAACCCCTTCCTTTCCATCATTCCACCTCCATTTTGCAAAGAATTGTGGATGTTTTTATGTATTGTGCGCCATTTTCGGTTTTTTTTACAAATAAGTAGTGTAATCGACTTGTCGTTTCTTGATTTGAAAGTGTCACAAGTGTCGTTTTCAGTCATAGAAGACAATCCTATTGTTCTTGATGATCGATTATACTGTTACTCTTGTATTTGATTTGAATTAGTAGATTTTCAAGTGTCGAAAGCAATTTTCAATTCGAAATCGCAAAGTGTCATCATTATCTTCCTTTCATTTTGAAGAGAAATTTGTTAATATTGTCGCTTTGAAAAGATAATTCAGATTTGTACTTAGCATTCTTCTTTTGATTCACATATTAAGAAGGCTGAAAACAAATACATGCATGTCCATTTTCATTTAGACTACTTGTTGGTTTGATTTAGGACAGTGCATCTAGTGTGTGTTGTATGCCCTATGTTGAAAGAATCTTGTTTCTCTTTCCTTAGTAGCTAGGATTTTCATTCCAAAAAGAAGATTAAACAATTGTTTATCATCTTAGATTGCATTTTAGGAATTATATAGCTACATCACGTGGTGAACCTGAAAGGAAAATTTCTTAGACAAGATCAACTGTAAAATAAATTTAATGAACCTAAAAATGCTTTGGAACCTAATGCACAACATTTAGAAGTCTAGGCTAGAGACGTACTCTAGCATCATAAAGCCTGGTAACTATCGCTTTCATTACTGGTTAGGCGATTCCTCCTCTTTGAGACGACAAGTGCTAGTACAGACTTGTGCTCCCACGTACTGTCGAGTACATATTGGGAGACCACAATAGGCTATATCCTTTATCCTTAGGAAGCCATGTCAACCGCCCTATCGATCACAATGCACTGAACACAGCATTCGGAAATAATGACTGCCATACCGTAAAAGGTATTCTACAGTTTTGCGATTGGTTTGGTAATCCCTTTGTCTAGATTTCCAGAGTAGTCTCTTTTGTTCCTTTTCAGAGTCCTTAAAGGAAAAGGTCCATCTAAGCACTTGTCACTTCAGGCTCATTAAAAATCAAAGGCGACTGGAGTCATATTTTGTTTTTTCCCGACTCTTAAAAATTGAAAAAACAAGTTGTGTCAAAGCTTCTAAAATTCATTTAATTTAGAATCATTTTCCCCTTTATTTTGAGTTGATCGAGTAATCTGCAATCGTGGAAGAATGTCAATCAAAACCCCATCATTCGCATAGGCTTATGAGTCAACCATCTTTGACTCTGGAAACAAAACTATTCCGGACAAATCGAACTCGTTTAACCGGATCAAAGGCCTTTGGTTTAGTTGGAATAGGTACTCCGACATCCTCAGAGACTCCAGTTACTACGAACATTTCCAGTATCCCTGCCTCTATAGAAGAAATTTCGTAGCCACAAAAGGACATTACAACTGATCCCAGTGTGACAGTAAATGCTTCTATTCTTGAACCGGCTCCATTTACACCTGATTCGGAAGGTGTTATACCCCAAACATTTGTCACTTCAGAACCTATACCTTCTCTGGCACCGGAAATATTTTATGGACCTGAGAGTCTTCCTCTTCCACCTAGATTCGGAGCTGGGATCACCCTATATCCTTCTTCATCAGAAGTTAGTCTCCTGCCATCGGAAGTTCCTGAAGAATCACTGAGGAATATTTTGGATAGGCTAAATATGTATGAACAACCGTCGACATCTAGGATTGTGTCATCCAACACAGCAGCGGCAGAACTTCCTACTGCTACTCCGATAATGTTCGTCGGTGTACCATCTGTCCCAACTAGCTCTCAATCGCTGGATGGAGTCCATCCAAGGGCTGTTTCGACAGTGTGGTATGTTCCTATTTGTTTTTCCGGAATAATATCTAGAATCTCTTATGTTGAGTCTCAGCAAATTGATCCTTCGCAGTGTCAATTTGGGAAATCTGGTCCCCAAAGGCAAATCATTCCTTTGAGCACTGGATTACTGCCATATGGAGGGCCATATACCCTTTCATTGTCTTCTTCGGGAGAACAAACATGCGTGAGTTCACAACATAATTTAGGTTATGCTGGAATTACATCTAGCGGTTGGGTGCCAATCCTACCTCAACAACGAGGAGTTGTATACTCAATGCAACAAAGTTTACCTATGTCAAATATCCCCACTACGTGGGATATTGTGGCAGTGTCGTAAGTACAGACGTTTCCTGTTGTATGCCAACCTCAGGTTTCTCAGGTAGTAATGCAACAACCTCTTATCCCTATGACGTGACCGCAATCACCGACTAGTAGAATGACCCAGGTTCAAATGGGGACCATTACCCATCATCTTGGTCAAACAGTCAGTATTGGACAATAGCTCATGGCTTCACAACCATGGCTGGTGCAATACCAAAAACTGCAATTCCAACAAGCTTACCAAGGATCTGAGCAACAAATCTTTGCAAGTAATGGGTAGCTGTATATTCAAAACGGTCAACATCAATCATATCATAATGGTCATGCCCATCAACCTTACCAAAGTTACCAGTATCAGATGCATTATGCTGGTATGCAAAGACCAATTGCTCAGACAATTCCATCTTATATTTGGTATGCTTCGCCGATCTTGAATCAACAATTGCCTTTCATGGTGAATTTAGAGTTACGAGATCTAAATCGACTAACGAATGATCCAATTGCTTACGCCCCTTGGTGGACAGCGATTCCTCATAAACTTTCGTCAGATATTCCTAAATTTAATGGAAATCCGGGTGAATACCCATCGAATCATGTGATGACCTTTCATCTGTGGTGTTCATCCAACAATCTCGACAATGATTCGATCAGACTTCACCTTTTTCAGTGAACGTTAATGGGTCCGGTAGCAAAATGGTATATCGAATTGCCTAGAGCTTCATTTGATAACTTCAGTACCCTAGCCACAACCTTTTTAACTGATTTTCAGTTACCCATAAGGTACGAAATGGGAATAGAGCTTCTTACCAATTTCAAATAAATGACGGGCAGTCACATATCCGATCATATTCATGAGTGGCGATGTCGTCGTAGAATGGTAAAAACATATGTTCCTGATCAGCTATTGGCTGAATGGTTATTTAAGTCATTGTTACCTCCTATTACGGAAGATGTGGCAAAGGGAGGAGTCGTCACTGAAGAGCAAGTTATTGCTCATGCACAATATCCAGACTTGATCTACGCTCAGTCTGGCACGCTATACGATAAAATCCCTGATGCTCCTAGACCAGAATTTTCCATTCCTCCCCCTCCTAAATCAAACAAAGACTCTCATGCCAGCGATGGCGTGATAGGTACAACCAGCACAAAAACCATAAAGGCTACATTGAAGAAAGCTCATACGGTTTTAGGTCAAAATGCAAATTAAGAAATTCTTGCCTCGAAAGTAAATTCCATGTCAACTAACAAAGGCAAAGAAACCAAGCAACTAGGAGACAAGAAGGAAAAGAAAGGGAAGAAGAAGAAACATGAGGAGTCGTCTCTTGAAAAACCTTCTGCAAACCCTTCTGGAGGTAGGAAACCAAATCCTCCATTCTTTATATGTGATGAGGATCATTGGACATTTGAAAATTCTTCAAGAGTTCAAAAACCTCGGCAGTAATGACTAATCCGTTTCCGAATCCAGGAACAAATCTGGTTGCTTGTAACAATACTTCCCCGTCCCAAGTGCTAATGTTGTCTGTTTCGAAGCAGCTGAATGATGCTTTGATATCGACAAGGAATAAAGATTACGGGAACCCACAGATGTCAAAAAACAAGGATAATGATCAACCTAGTAGTTCGACAACATCTTCAACCAAAGTTGTGTCACCCATCACTCCTGAACTAACGTTTAATCCTTGTGCCAGAGCAGCACAAAATTATAATATAGTGGAGGATCTGGCCCAATCGCCGTCCTCTATGTTGACAATTGAAGTACTGCAAAATTGCCCCTCCCAAAAGCAGGCCATATTATCAGCAATAGGTGGGATTGAACCAACGGATTCAAATCTTTTGGCTTTTAATCACAAAGGATATGACCCTCAGTTACCAACTCAACTAGCTTTCCTTATTCAAGTGAAATCCCTCAACAAAACTGTTCATAGAACAATTATTAATGAGGGAGCATCCACATGCATTATGTCGATGAGTTGCTGGAAAACTTTAGGATCTCCACCTTTGTCTATATCGTCAACGACATTAAAAGCATTTGATGGACGAATGTACACCCCATATGGGATATTGAGTAACTTGTAGGTGGAACTAGGGGGTAAAATAGTAGAAATTGATGTTGAAGTTATCAACGGAAACCTCGATTACAACATCATACTAGGAAGGCCATGGATATATGCTATGGCTTCCGTTCTGTCGACGTACTTTCAGAAGATTTCATTTCCTTTCCAAGGAGGAATTACAATCGTCGACCAACAAACATTTCTCCCCAACAGTTCACAAGTTACGGGAAGCATTATGATGATCCACAGAAGCCCTCATTCGGCTAAAAATATCGGAGTGGGCCTACTAAAGGACCCTACATTAATGGGGACTTTTGCACTACCACCTCCAATCAATTTGGCGGAAGTTGCCAAGGTAGGAACCTGCAATATGATATCTTCTATTCAAAAGATGTCAGAAAACAATATTAACATGGATCATCTACAGGTATTGCCTCTAAGCCCAATGGAAATATTATAGCAATCAATGTTTTCAGCATGGGATGCAAACCCAAATCAACACTCATCAAGCATTTGGGTAGATAGGTCTAAGGAATATGCACCCCTTCAGATCCTTGGTCACAAGTACATTCTACAGACGAAGGAATTGTTCAGTCAAAGATGATTGACAGGGCACCATGGGAAGATTACCACCATTGTTCCCATCTTCTGGGTTATAAGGAAGATAATTCCAGTGACCTTGATCATCCCTCAGTTTTTGATTTTCTATCAAATATATATTGTGGATTCCAAGCGAAATATGTCCAATATTGAAGAGACTATCGCCATAAATATCTCGACTAGAATAGATGTTGTAGAGAATATTCATGTCGGCAAATCTTGTTCTTCTTCAGAACTGGAAATATATAATGCTCTTTTTCGCGAGTTTAGAGATGTCTTTGCTTGGTCATATGATTAAATTCCAGGCATTGACTCGAGCATCGTTGAACAGGAAATTAAGATGTATCCAGATGTCAAACCGGTACGACAATGGCTCTGGAAGGTGCACCCCAAGAAAGGTGTTGCCATCAAGGTAGCAGTTGAAAAACTCCTCCATGCTGGTTTTAATTACCCAGTTCCTCTTACCCATTGGGTATCGAATATTGTTCCTGTAATGAGAAAACAAGGAACGATTAGAGAGTGCGTCGATTATAGGGATGTAAATCAAGCTTGTCCAAAAGACAACTACCCTACACCCTTCATTGACTAGATAATTGATGAATGCGCCGGATGTGAAATCTTTTCGTTTATGGATGGATTTTCCAGGTATAATCAAATAAATATCCGCCCACATGACTAGTCGAAGACTGCATTTATTTGTCTGTGGGGCACATTCACATATCGCAAGCTACCCTTTGGTTTAAAGAATGCAGGGGCAACATTTTAGAGGGCAATGAATTATGCCTTCCATGACATCAAGAACATCGTTCAACCATATCTCGATGATGTTCCGGATCATTCACGAAATTGGACCGATCATCTACAGCATTTGAGAGCGATATTTCTACGTTGTCGACACTACAAGATACGACTCAATCCGCACAAATATGTGTTTTGTATCAGTTCTAGTCGTTTACTTGGCTTTGTGGTCTCAAAGGACAGGATTTGTCTCGACCCATGTAAGGTTCAGGCAATCATTGATTTGGCTCCACCTTCAAATTTGCTTCAGATTCAAAAACTCCAAGGGAAAGCAAACTTTCTGAGGAGGTTCTTTCCAAATTATGCCGAATTTGCTAAAGGTTATACTCGTCTGTTGAAAAAAGAAGTACACTTCATTTGGGATCAGGTCGCGCAAGCTTCCTTTGATGCTTTAAATTAATCCCTAATAAAAGCATCATTAATGTATGCTCCTGATTATCAAAAAGACTTTAACCTGTATTTGGTTGCATCGGATATGACCATAGCGATGGTTTTAGTTCAAGAAGACAATGGAATTGAACATCCTATATATTATTTAAGAGGAAACTGAAATGATATGGAAATGAAGTACTCCTACGTTGAAAAGCTGGCACTTGCAGTTGTTCCAGCGATATAGAGATTTCGACACTATGTCCTCTTAAGAAAAACTACCATTTTATCACATTGCAACCCCATGACTTACATATTGTCGTGACAGTTGCTGGGGGGCAAATATTCAAAATGGATAGCAATTTTACAAGAGTTTGATCTGGAATTCAAAAAATCCAAATCGAAGAAAGCCCTAGTTTTCATGGAGCTACTATGTGATCTCCCATCGTCGTCCAACGATGCAACATCCGAAGAAGGAATCGTGGACGAAAATTTGTTTCTGATATCTTCAAGCAATCCGTGGTATGGAGATATAATAATCTATCTCCAAACCCAAACATATAGGTATAATACCTCATGCTCGGAACAACGATGGATTCGATACCAAGAAAAAGACTACGTGATCATCGGTGATACAATTTACCGTCGTGGTATCGATAAAGTTCTGCGAAGGTGCCTCACCCATGAGGAGTCCGAAAAAGTCCTTAATCATTGTCATTTAGGCGCGTGTGGGGGGCATCAATCTAGTTATGCTACAACTCAAAATATTTTATGAGCAAGATACTTCTGGCCAATAATGTTCAAAGATTGCATAACCGCAGTTAGAAGTTGCCATGCTTGTCAAATCTTCAATTTCAAAACCAGAATACCACCCGCACCTCTGTAGCCAGTAGTAGCTATTGGGCCATTCGCCAAACGGGGCATATATTTCATGACATGTAACCCCACCTCAGCCGGGGGGCATGGGTATATCATAGTCGCAGTAGACTATTTTACCAAATGGGCCAAGGCAATGCCTACATTAAACAACAGTGGCGAAACGGTTGCCCTATTCTTTTTCAATCATGTAGTCTCCAGATTCGGCGTTCCACAGGCCCTAGTCACAGATCATGGATCGCATTTTTGCAATCACATGATGGTTGATCTCGCTGCCAAATTAGAAATGTCCCACGACAGCTCTACTTCGTATTATTCGCAAGCTAACAAGCAAGTTGAGGCAATCAACAAGGTCCTGAAGCGCATGCTGCAAAGGATGATTGGAGTCCATAAATGGAGTTGGCACCTAATCCTATACTCGGCCTTATGGGCATACTGGACATCGGTGAGGAATGCGACTGGGTTTACAACTTTTCAATTGGTGTATGACCTGGAAGAGATCTTGCCAATTCAGTGTGAAATCTTGTCCCTCAAGTTTGCAGTCGACCATCTCCCCGGAACTTCAGTAGAAGAGGCTCGTTTCTTGGAATTAATCCATTTGGATGAAACCCGTCATGATGCCGCTTTAGCTAACGAAGCCCATAAAAAACGAGTCAAAGCATAGTTCGAAAAAAATGTCAAACCTCGTGTCTTCTCAGAAGGTGACCCTGTCTTGCTTTACGACCAGGAGTCCGACAAATTGGGAGCGGGTAAGTTTAAGTCTTTATGGATGGATCCCTATATTGTTAAGTGTGTATTAGTAAAAGTGGCCTAGAAGTTGGTGGATTATGATGGGATTCCACTGGCGCAACCCCGCAACGGGTTCTGTTGAGCCTTTTTATCCAGTTACCTGAACCTCTAAGCTATCAAATCATTGCATATTAGTTTAAAATGAGTATATAAATGGTTTCCTAACTATGTTTTGTGAGTGCTGTTTGATTTAGATTTTTGTTCAACCAGTTGCGGAATCTATCACTTTCCGCAGCCAGAATCAGTTTCCGCAGCCTTTTTGTTAAACTCTATGCTACAGGTGTCTACTGAAGAACTGAGCCACATGGGCGAGCTACAAAGGACGTGGAAATGGAACATGTCCCCTTGGTTCAGCCAAATCATCCACAAAAGACCGTTGTCAAAGCCGGTCAAACGGTGGTCAACACAAGGAGTTTTGCAGTGGCACGACTCTGTTTTCATCACGAGGAGGATTGCGTGGCAAGGTCCTGAGTTTTAGGAGGTGTGCTAACACCTAGGGACTGTTCGTGGACCGAATCCAACAAACCACGTCCTTGGATTTACTTCCCACGGCTACCATGCTGCTAAATTTCCAATTATGGTCTTTTATGTGTCTGGCTACCAGTGCAAACCTTATGAATTAGTTATGTATTTTCTGTTATAAATAATGCATCTTCGTATGCGTATAAGTTGGTTGTTGTTATGTAATCTTGACTGCTTGTACGAGCCATTGAGCCGAGACTTAGTTTCTATTTTATGACTGCATTGCAATATATGAGAAGGCACTGATTTTGAGTCCAAATCCATGATTGTTTCTGATTGACCAAGGTTGTAGAGGGCCCTTGTACAACAAGGTCCTGTAGTTGATGTATAGCTTTATGTTTTTTTCTTCATTTTATGCTCTTGATACCATAGATGTTTGCTGTATATATTATCATGCTCATGGTATTTATGTTATTTGCTATCCATAGCTTCTTTTATGCTTTTAATTGATTGTCAACTAATCAGTGTTTTCATTTCAAGTTCTAATAGGAAGCCCATGCAGTGCATATAGTTTTTGATGACTAGTGACATGATGGAATTATCTTGTCCTCCTGCTAATTTTTTTTTTCAGTTCTAATTCCAGCGCTTTATTTCTTTAGTTTTGCTTTGTCCATTTACTTTTCTGCAAGATAGATATTAGACTCTTCATATCATTCTTCAGTTACCTCCTATAGCCATAGCGAGTCGAATGGTGAGGGATTGAGTGTGAATATATAGTTTGATACTAGTTTATTAACTTTTGCAAGTTAGTGATTAGATTACTCATAACATTCTCAGTTACCTCCTATAGCCAGAGCGAGTTGAATGGTGAGGGATTGTAGGATGAATGTGTAGTTTAATCTTAGTTTTATTTTATGCAATTTAGATATCAGATTACTCAATTTGTGTATGATTACCTCCTACAGCCAGAGCGAGCCGAATCGTGAGGGGTCAAAAATGAGTTGATGTGATATGATTTAGTTTACTTTGCTTACAGTTTTTAAATTGCTTTGAGTTCAGTCTTTTCTTTTCTTTATACAGTAGCAAGGATACTGGGTTTTATAGTCACTAGTTCACTATGTTGTTAATTAGAATCTAGGCACATCTTGATTTCATCATTGTAAGTTTGAACACCTTTGGAACACTTTAAAGTTTGGAAATTATTTTAAAGGCCATCATTACCTTGAATACTTTTGTCCATACTTGATTACTAGAATCACCATCTCACACACCATCTCACGTTAGGGAATCAACAAGAAGATAAATCCAAAAACAAATCAAAAACTAAAAACGACAAAGAAATAAGAAAATGGTTATCTTGCATAGATAGTGCACTTCACTTCAACAATTTACGACTCCCGGATTGACAATTTATATAGCAATTTAGGACACACTAAATTGACCAAACATTTTGGCGCCATTTCCGGGGAAGTGAAACTAGGTAGCCAAATTCTTAAAAAAAAAAAAAACAAGAAAATTTCAAGGAAGGTAAAAATTGATTATTTTTCAAAGTATGCTCTCCTCTTGCACCTAGTGTGACCTGAAGGATCAGAAAAGAGAGTTATTGATTCAGTAATTTCTTGAGTATGCTCTCTTCTTGCACCTAGAAGTGATCTGGAAGATCAGAAAAAGAATTATTAACCCGACTTGAAGAAAATAAAAATGACATGAATAGAGCAAGAGATTCTAGGGGAAGGTTTATATCTAGGGCCAAGAGTTCAATTTTTACAACTCCATCCACTCCAAGGTATAGGCAAGATACACCTCCAACATCTCCAACTCATACTCCTAGCCTTAGGATTCCTGGAATTCAAGAGGCAGTAGTTGAATTAGGAGACTCTCCCACACTATCCACCGAATCTGAGTTAGGAAAAGATCCTTTCTTTACTTCTACAGGAAAACACATTGTAATTGAGGAAGTAGAATCACCTGAAGAAGAAGAGGGAGAAATTCTTCCTCATTTTCCATTAGTAGAAGAACCAGAGGACTTTGAAATCTTTGAGGAAGCTATCATGACAGAGGAAGTAGTAAACGGATTTGGAGAAGGTAGAGGTAGAGGTAGAGGAGGAGGAAACAATGGAGGAGGTAGAGGTAACAACGGGGGAAACAAGGATGGAGATAACTCATTTGGATTTCCTATAGTTGATGAAGAATCTCGAACAACAATGAAAAACATCTCACTATCTGTCCTCCCAGACTTTTATGGGTTGAGAAGTGAGGACCCTGAAACATTTTTATTTGAGTTTGAAGTAGTGTGCTGAACTTATGATTACATGGAAGATGCTAAAAAACTCAAGCTGTTTCCTTCGACATTGAAGGGAGAAACTCTAAAATGGTTCATGGGATTAGTCACTCAATCCATTAGGACTTGGAATGACATGAAACAAACATTTTTGGATAGATACCTAGACTATTGTATGCCCACCAATCATAAGGATGAGGTATTCAAAATGGTACAAAAAAAATATGAAAACTTGGAGGATCTACTTGAAAGATTTCAATACAACCTCAAAAGAGCAAAAATGAGTAACCTAGATGAAGAAACCCTGAAATCCCTTCTATTAAAATCCATTAGATATGAATGGATAGATATTCTGAATATGATGGGGAAAGGGGATATATCTCAACTTCCACTTCATGATATAGCAGAGCTATGTTTCCATCTCTCAAGGGGAAAATCTAAAACTCGAAAAGGGACTAGAGATCCTTCTCTCATTAGAGCAAATAAATCTGCAACTGGATCAGTGAGTAGGGCTGAGATTGGCAACATGCTTGATGAGTTCAAAATAGATATTTTAGGGAGTCTTAGTGAGCAACTAGACACACTTAAGATACAAAACAAGAAGAAAGCAGAAGCTGAAGCTTTGGACATCTTTTGTCCAAAGTGTAGGAAGAAACGTGCTCTAAGGGAATGCACCTTGGATGAAAAAGTTGTAGAAACATGCGTGATTTTCTCAGAAAGCCATAAGACCAAGGATTGTCCTTCAATTCTTGGGCTCAAAGCTGTCTTTCAAGAAGACCCAAATTCAATTGTGTCTCTCTATTTTGTTTCAAGGAGACCTTGGCAGGGGCAACAAAATCAAGGGTTTAATAACCCCACAAACTTTCAACCTCCACCAAGTTGGAATCCTTGGCAACAACCTTGGTCCCAACCTCAAAATACATTTCAATCATGGGTACAAGGTATGCAAAATCCTTATGGGAGATTTGCTCAATTTAATCAATATCCTCCATCTTTTCAAAACCAGCAAGTTCCACAATCTCCAGATCAGAATCCACAACTTTCATTACCATTTCCACAACAACAACCTTCTCAACAGAATCCAAATTCACAACTCTTGCCTCCATTCCAACAAAATACAAATCAATTACCTTCCCAGCCATTGCCAAATCCAAATAATAAAAACCCTCAAAATGCTTACATGGTAGAAGGACAACAATTTCCTACCTATATGATTGTTCCTCTCAATGATGTACAACTCAAATCTGGTAAAGTCTTAGACAAGCCTTCTATAGATATTGAAAAGCAAATAATTTCTGAGGAAGAATATCTTAAAACCAATAAAGGTTCTAAAGCATCTCTTCAAAGCCCAAGCACTCAAGAAGATAAAGAAAAAGAATCAACCCCCACAACTCCTATAGTCAAGCAACCTGCATCTTTATCCACACCTCCTTTTCCTGAAATATTACAAATTAATAAAGGAGTGGAAAAACAGATCTTGTTGCCTGACTATGATTTTCTAGATGAATTAAAGAATGTCTGTATCAAGATTCCCTTGTTACAATCCATTAGAGAAATTCCTATTCTAGCTAAAACAATAAAGGAGTTGAGTCTCAAAATACCAGGAAGGAAACCAAGAGATACAAGAAGAATCCACCTGGTAGGAAAAATTGCAGATATCATCATGGGAAAAGTTACCATGCAAAAGTATGTAGATCCCAGTAGTCCAATTGTCAAAACACATATCAATGGGGTAGAAATTCCAAATACTTTGATTGATTTAGGGGCTACTATCAACATTATGAGTAGACAAACCATGGAACAGCTAAAACTTCCTAATCTTCTTCTTACACCTACTTTACTGCAACTTGCAGATCGATCAATTATTAAACCATATGGTGTATTAGAATACATTTTGGTCTGCTTAGATTCTTGGGAGTATCCAGTGGATTTCATGATTTTAACTCCCAAGAGTAATCTAGGAGGGCATCCACTCATTTTAGGAAGACCTTGGCTAGCCATAGCTGATGCTTTTATTAGTGTAGATCAGGGGATATGCATATTTATGATGGTAATTCGACAAAGAAATTCAATCTGTATCCTCTAGCAAAAACAATTACAGAAATAGGAGATAATGAATGGGTCGATGATGAGGACACTATACAACCTGTCTGTACCATTTCTGAAATCAGTGAAGATAGTCAAATTCTGAACACATTAGAAAACTTTGAGACCTCTTCAGAATATGGCCACACACAATTTCAGTTAAATTCTGACATTGAGTATCTATCATCTAGACAAATGTCTCTTTACTCTATGGAAGAGTTTGGTAGTTCCACCACTAACATTTTTCCAGGCAAAACATTGAATATCAACAAAAACTTGGAAAGAGCACAACAGGAAGAGATAACCAAAGTCTTGCAAAAACATTCTACTACATTTGCATGGGAGTATACTGACATGAAAGGTATTGAACCTAAGACTTGCATTCATCACATCTACATCGAGGAAAACAGTAGACCAATAAGACAACCTCAAAGAAGGATGAATCCAAATCTTAGAGAGATAGCGAAAGAAGAGCTCCAAAAACTACTCAATGTAAACTTCATTTATCCAATCTCAGATAGCTGATAGGTTTTTCCTTTGGTTATAGTACCTAAAAAGAAAGGTAAATGGAGGGTATGCATTGATTGTAGGGAACTGAATAAAGTTACTTTAAAGGATCACTTTACTTTACCCTTTATCGATCAGGTATTAGATACTCTAGCAGGAAAAAAGTACTTTTCATTTCTGGATGGTTTTAGTGGCTATAATTAGATTCAGGTGGCACTTGAAGATCAAGATAAGACCACATTCACTGTCCATGGGGAACTTTTGCTTACCGAGTGCTTTCTTTTGGATTATGTAATGCAACCGCAACATTTCAAAGGGAAGTACTAGGAATGTTTTCTGATCTAATCCATGATTGTGTAGAGGTCTATATGGATGATTTTACAGTTTCTGGTGATTCATTTGAAGAGGCATTAGAGAATTTGGAAAAGGTCCTTATCAGATGTAAAGAAACAAATCTTTCATTGAGTCATGAAAAATGCTTTATGATGTTTACTGAAGGGATTGTTTTAGGACATCATATTTCAAGGAATGGAATTAAAGTTGATAAATCAAAAGTTGAAGTCATCTCCAAGTTGCCTATTCCAACTTGTCAAAAAGATGTTAGAATTTTTCTGGGATTTACTGGGTAGTGTAGAAGATTTATAGAAAACTTCACCGAAACTATGAATTCAAATGGGATCCTGATTGTCAATCAACATTTGAAACTTTGAAAACAAGAATATCTGAAGCACCCATTTTGAGAGGGCCAAATTGGAAAATTCCTTTCCATATTTCTACAGATGCTTCAGATATAGCTCTAGGAGTTGTTTTGGGTCAAAAGGATTTAGTTCCTTATGCCATTTACTATACCAGTAAAAATTTGACTCCCACTGAGTTGAACTATACTGTGACTGAAAAAGAGTTTTTAGTTGTTGTTCATGCAATCAATAAGTTTAGACATTATATAACAGGCTATGAAACTTTTGTCCATATTGATCATTCTGAAATTAGATATCCAATGAGAAAACCCGTTACTAATGGCAGGGTTACAAGATGGCTTTTACTTTTACAAGAATTCAACATTACTGTGTTGGATAGGCCAAGAAAAAAAATATAGTAGCTGATTTCTTGTCTAGGATCCAAAATACTAAAGAAGATTCTCCTGTAGAGGATAAGTTTCCAGATGAATATTTGTTTGCAGTAACTACTAAGACTACTTGGTATGCAGATATTGCCAACTATTTGGTTACAGGAAAACTGCCTCCACATCTATTTCCTGGTGAAAAAAGAAAAATTGTTCAGGAGAGTTCAAAATATATATGGATTTCTAACGAATTGTTTAAAACAGGGCCAGATTGGGTGATCAGAAGATGTGTTCAGGAAGATGAAATGCTGACATCCTCAAGGCATGTCATGATGAGCCATGTGGTGGAAACTTTGCTGACAAAAGCATGGCCTATAAAATCCTTTCTTTAGGATATTATTTCCCTTTCCTTTTTAAGGACACAAAAGAATATGTCAAAAGGTGTGACAGCTGCCAAAGAGTAGGGAAACCGACTCTTTCAAATGAAATTCCATTACAACCACAGGTACTCATTAAACCCTTTGAAAAATGGGCTTTATATTTCATTGGACCCATTAATACACCATCTAAGCAAAAGAAGTATATATTGGTATGCACTGATTATGTCACTAAATGGGTAGAAGCCAAAGCGTTACTTTCTGCTACTGAAAATTCAGTTGTTAACTTTCTTTATGAGGATATTTTTACTCGCTTTGGTGTCCTAAGAGAAATTGTGACAGATCAAGGAAGTCAATTTACATCCAAGATGATGGAGAAGCTGATGGAAGAATACAAGATCAAGCACAGGAAATCTACTCCTTACAATCCGCAAGAAAATGGCCAAGTGGAGTCTACAAAAAAATTCATTGAAAGTATCATCACCAAGACTATTCATCTACATAGAAGAGATTGGGCTGAAAGGCTTCCTGAAGCCTTATGGGCCTATATAACTACATGGAGGAATACAACAGGACATTCTCCTTATGAACTTGTTTATGGGAAAGAAGTCCTTCTCCCCATTGAATTTCAAGTTAAAACTTTCAAGATGGCAGTTCAGTTGGGGATGGACCTATCAGAAGCCCAAAAACATAGAATGGAGCAGTTGAATGAACTAGATGAGATTAGACAAGAAGCAATTCTAAGAACTGATCTAGTTCAACATCAAAGAGCTAAGTGGCATGATAGATATATCAAAGAGAAAAAGTTTCAAGAGGGAGATTGGGCATTACTATTTGATTCCAAGTTTAAAGACTTCAAAGGAAAATTTCAGACTCATTGGCTTGGGCCATATGAGATCGACAAAGTCTTTAACAATGGAGCGGTAAGAATCAAGACCATTGATGAATTTGAAACTCCTGTTATTGTGAATGGCCACAGATTAAAGATTTATCATAAGCCACTCTCAAAAGAAGAATTTGTCAAAATGTTTCAAGAGAATTCTGCAATAAGGTTGGTGAAGAAGAATTCTTCTTCCCCACCAACCTAGCCTTTGTTCCTTTCTGTTACAAAAAAAATAAAAAAATAAAAAATTGTATAAGCCTGAAAACCAATCTTTGATTGGGAGTCTTGTATAGAAAATGTAGGGTGAAAATCAGGGACATCTGACACTCTATATTTTCTAAAAAAAATCTTTCTTTCTTTCTTTCGCATTTCCATCTCACTCCACTCACTTCATCCCACTTCATTTCATTTCCATTTCCACTCCACTCACTTCATTTCACTCCATCTCATCCATTTCACTTCATCAATAAAAGTTTTTTTCCCATGATCATAGTTATTGTCTAACTATCTCTATTTAGCTAAGTGGTTGTTGTTCCAAGTTTCCGCAGCTGGAATCAGTTTCCGCAGCTAGAAGCAGTTTCCGTAGCCACCACTCTATTTTTCAAATTTACAGTCAAGATGTTAGTGAAATAAAATGAAAATGCAGGTATGACTAAGCATATGCTATGAAGAGATGTACATAGAGCATCTACAAATATCAATAAGGAGTAATTGAGTAAGGGCTAATGGACAACAAAGACAAGGATTCTAAAGGTATGGGCAAAAATTTCTTTCAAATAGCAATTAAAGGCACAATTTTGCATAGTTATTGAACCATTAAAGCTCACTATGTGCAATGATTATTTCGATAGCTCCACTACCATTCCATGACCTTACTCCATAAACCATACATTTACTCCCTAAATGGTCTCATGATTATTTTTTGGGTTCAACTTATAGATGACTGCACTTCCACACTCCACTTCTATTCATGAGAAGTGACCTATGTAAATACGGCTCCTCTCCACCGTACTTTGTGTAGTCATTTTATCAACGTGTAATGTGTCTCATGCAGCCATTCAATTCAAAATTTCGATGCCATTTCACTTGTGTTAAAGTTGCACCTTGATAGCATATGTCTCCATTTAAGCCTGGCTTCTCATCCTCTGTTTCCACTTACAGTTATTGAACACCCCAATTCCCGTATCCATCTTCCATTTTCGGCCATCATCCTTCCACCAACCTTGCAACATAGCCGTCTTACCTCTGATAAAACCCTCATACGCAGTTGAACTCCAGAGAGAATTTTAAACAAGGGAAAAGATGGGATGGTTACTAAGGGTAGAGCTTGAAAGGGATTAAATTTTTAGAAGGGTACCCTCATGCAAAAGAATTGCTGAAGAAAGATAGATGGCTCCGTTTCATCTAGAAAATCAAAGTCCATAATAAGGAAGTAACGAAAGCCTTTCCAAGGTCTTTCAATGACCAGGTGGTGGAGATTGGAGACCTTAAGTTCACGGTCACTAAAGCCTCAATTGCAGCTACTACAGATTTTCCCCAGGAAGGTGAGCGTTGGTTTAAAAACAAAAGTTTGGACGAGCAAGTATGGAGAGTCATATTGCGTAACCCAGGTATGGACGTTACTGTATTTACAAGAGGGATTCTTGTTCATGCATTGAAAGAAGAATGGGTAGGCTTACTATTAATCATTCAAAAGTTTATCACTTGTGAAGGTCAATTTGGGACGATGTACATGTATCACACTAGGCTATCGATGAACATTTTAGAGAAGAAAACTCTTAATATTCCCTATTTCTTACTGTTGAGTTTGAAAAAGATGAGCACCACAGTCCAAAAGAACATAGGAGATATAGAGCCTCATTTATATCATCATGGACTCGTGAGGATTCTAGTTGAAGATCAGTTGAAGAGAAACAAAGATACTTGGGAGCGGTTTCTAGTGAGAAACTATTTTCAAGGGAAATCTGAAGCACCGGGAAGCAGTACACCAAAGGCACCGAGCAAGAGTAGGAGAAAAGGAAAAAGTGCCATAATCCAAGACTCTCCTATTGATAAAACTAAAGAAACCGTTCAAAAAGAAAAGGAGGAAAGAACTCAGGACAGAAAGCAGAGAAAGCTGAAGGGAAAGAGGAACTTACAAGATGTTTACCAATCACCAGAACCATCTGTAGAGGAAGACTATCAAGTGTTATTTGAGAGACTAGTGCATCTTCGAAAGCAAGCTGCCATAGCTAAGAAGGAAGAAAAAGGAAAACAAATTACGGAAGAAGAAAGTACTAGCCCACAATACTTAAGAAGAAGTAGCAGACTCAAAGGAAAGTGGAGGAGAACACAAGTAAAAGGACCCCACTTCATTGACTTGGGTGGGGAAACACCTGAGAAACCTCGAGTTGGCCATAGTCCACCTCATCTTCTGCCAAATATTGAAGCCAGCCCTTCAGATGTTGATGTAAGCCCTTCTTGGCCAGAACTAGAAGACAGTCCTCCTCCTCAACAAAATCTTGAAGCCAGCCTGAGGAAAACACCTGAAATCGATCCAAAACAGCAAGAGGTATATGATTACCTTGAATCTTTAGAGAAGACAGCTGCAGGCCCGAGCACACCATCCATTCTGCCTCACATAACACAATATGCACAAGTTCAAGCTTTGAAACAAGAAGTGTTTGAATTGGAGGTTTTAAACAGGCACATTAAACAAGAAAACAAGGCATTAAAAGAGAAAAGAAAAGTGGACAAAATTATTCATGATAATACCATGTTACATATGTGTCTGTGGCAGAAGAAGAACAAGAAACTAAAGAAGAAGTGCGGAAAGTTGAGCAAGGAATTAATCAATCTCAAGTTCAGATGTTTGATAAGGAAACCCAGGATGGTGGTAGCACCAAGAAAGAAGAGGAGAGGACTGGATGTATTAGCAGAGGCTTTAGAATACATAGACTAAAGGAAGATGACAAAATTTTGGGTGCATGAGGACATGAAACACCTTCATGGTGGGGGTATGTTGAGTCCCAAACTTACATCTTCCCTACATCCCTTTCTAGCCTTTTTCTCTAGTTACCTGAACCTCTAAGCTATCAAATCATTGCATATTAATTTAAAATGAGTATATAAATGGTTTCCTGACTATGTTTTGTGACTGTTGTTTGATTTAGATTTTTGTTCAACCAGCTGTGGAATCTGTCACTTTCCGCAGCCAGAATCAGTTTCCGTAGCCCTTTTGTTAAACTCTATGCTACAGGTGTCTACTAAAGAACTCAACCACATGGGCAAGCTACAAAGGACGTGGACATGGAATGTGTCCCCTTGGTTCAGCCAAATCATCCACAGAAGCCCGCAGTCAAAGCCGGTTAAACGGTGTTCAACACAAGGAGTTTTACGGTGGCACGACTCTATTTTCATCACGAGGAGGATTGCGTGGAAAGGTCCTGAGGTTTTGCAGGTGTACTAACACCTAGGGGTTGCTCGTGGACTGAATCCAACAAACCACCTCCTTGGATTTACTTCCCACGGCTACCATGTTGCTAAATTTCTGATTATGGTCTTTTACGTGTCTGGCTACCAGCGCAGACCTTATGAATTAGTTATGTATTTTCTACTATAAATAATGCATCTTCGTATGAGTATAAGCTGGCTGTTGTTATGTAATCTTGACTGTTTGTACGAGCCATTGAGCTGAGACTTAGTTTCTATTTTATGACTGCATTGCAATATATGAGAAGACACTAATTTTGAGTCCAAATCCGTGATTGGTTTTGATTGACCGAGGTTGCAAAGGGCCCCTGTACACCAAGGTCCTGTAGTTGATGTATAGATTTATGTTTTTTTCTTCATTTTACGCTCTTGATACCATATATGTTTGTCGTATATATTATCATGCTCATGGTATTTATGTTATTTGTTGTCCATAGCTTCTTTTATGCTTTTAATTGATTGTCAACTGATCAGTGTTTGCATTTCAAGTTCTAATAGGAAGCCCGGGCAGTGCATATAGTTTTTGATGACTAATGACATCATGGAATTATCTTGTCTTCCTGCTGATTTTTTTTCTCAGTTCTAATTCCAGCGCTTTATTTCTTTCGTTTTGCTTTTTCCATTTCCTTTTCTCCAAGATAGATATTAGACTATTCATATCATTCTTCAGTTACCTCCTATAGCCATAGCGAGTCGAATGGTGAGGGATTGAGTGTGAATGTATAGTTTGATACTAGTTTATTTACTTTTGCAAGTTAGTAATTAGATTACTCATAGTATTTTCAGTTACCTCCTATAGCCAGAGTGAGTCAAATGGTGAGGGATTGTAGGATGAATGTGTAGTTTAATCTTAGTTTTATTTTATGCAATTTAGATATTAGATTACTCAATTTGTGTATGATTACCTCCTATAGCCAGAGCGAGTCGAATGGTGAGGGGTAAAAAATGAGTTGATGTGATATGATTTAGTTTACTTTGCTTACAGTGTTTAAATTGGTTTGAGTTCAGTGTTTTCATTTCATTATACATCAACAAGGATACTGGGTTTCATAGTCACTAGTTCACTATTTTGTTAATTAGAATCTAGGCACATCTTGATTTCATCATTGTAAGTTTGAACACCTTTGGAACACTTTAAAGTTTGGAAATTATTTTAAAGGCCATCATTACCTTGAATACTTTTTTCCATACTTGATTACTAGAATCAGCATCTCACACACCATCTCACATTAGGGAATCAACAAGAAGATAAATCCAAAAACAAATCAAAAACTAAAAACGACAAAGAAATAAGAAAATGGTTATCTTGCATAAATAGTGCACTTCACTTCAACAGTTTACGACTCCCGGATTGACAATTGATATAGCAATTTAGGGCACACTAAATTGACCAAACGGGTTGTACCTCAAGCGTTACTATGCTTAATTCAGCGTAATAATCCCTATGCTTTTGTTACATTTTTGTTTTCGCTAAGGGTAATTATTTTGGTTAGGTAATCCACTTTTTTCATTTGTTGCAGATGTCGAACCTATTGGAATCATTTGTTGTATATGCCAACGGAGTGAGTCGTAGTTCGCAGAACCTATCTTCTGTGGCCTGGGCCATCTTTGATCCCAGTGGCGAGTTAGTGAGTTTCAGAGGGGTATGTATTGGTCAGTCGTCGAAAAATATCGTTGAATACAACATGTTGATAGAAATCCTCTTTGATGCCATAACACATGGCATACGCCGACTTATCATCAGGATAGACTCACAACTCGTCATTCTACAACACACTGGTATCTACTCTGTACGGAATCTAGCTATATATCGCATGTTCCTAAGGGTCAGGATTTTGGAAAGACAGTTCGATTTCATTCAATATCAACATATTGGAAAATTATGTGTTAGATAGACATTTGTGACATTTATAAAAAGAAGCATTGCATCAATATTTGCATCAGAATAATGTAACTTAACCAAAATAAAGCTCTGAAAATCAAAAATATATATATAACTGTTTATGGTTTACACATAATGTTCTGTACCCAAGACAAAATCAGTCAAATGACCCAAAAATCAAAATGCTAGGGGGCACCCTAGTCTAATGATGCTGGTGATAACAAGTCACTGCCTATGCAATCATGCGTAAAATCCCAGTCCATCAACTCGGCACACCAATAGTATGTCACTGCAACCTCAGAGGCAGCTTTTCTGTCCTCACATTCGGAATACCAATAGTGAGACCCTTGACCCGATCTTGTAATGATGAAAGAGTCTCGGCCACATCAAGGTCACGGAGGATGGCCCTCCCCACAGCCTCTCCTGTCGGAGCGACAGCTGGTACTCTCAGGTGTACTACTAGTCGAACTGGTCCAATGTCTGCATGAGCACATGAGTTTGATTAGTCTTGATCAAAAAAATCATAAGAATATTATGAAAAGAATAAACAGAGATATGGTCAGAGAATTTACCTATAGCACCCCACTGCTCACCAGCCGGCAGCGCCAAATCCGGCTCACCCCGGAAATCCATGCCAGCATATGGAAACTCGGCATAAACCATCTCTTGACGGTTGAACCACTCAAAGAAGGTATCAAAGAAAGAAATCTGGGACTGGCCAGCATGTCGAGCCATGAGGTCAACCCATCTCTGTATCTATGGCTCATTCGGTGGAGGTCAACCAAGTGAAATGTATTGCGGCTGCATCAGTTGGATCTTTTCCAAGGCAAAAGCAGTCAAAATAGAACCATAGCCAAAATTCTTGGATCTTTCGCTTTTCACCTTGGTCAGTTGTTCTTTCATCATAGAGAGCACTGTGTCACACCAGTTGAACACCTTCGGTTCAAGGCATTCCAAGGCATACTGCATATAAGACCTATTAGCTATGTGAAGAGCTACACTACCAGCCAGTCTAGCAAAAGTGAATAGAATGGTCCTCAAGGGCTGGTCAGTGACATCTCGGATGTTGATCTTACCGTCTGTAGTTGGCTGAGATCCCTCTCTGCAGTACCGGCAAATGTACTCTCTCACAAATTCACCCCCACGGGCATAACTTGATAATGAGAGAGAGACGCCATGCCTCGATAAACCGGTCAAAAAATATATGTCCACAATAGTCAAGAGGATAGATTTGCCTCTGACCTGGAACACTTGGTTGGTAGGATCCTAGGCATCAACAAAATATTGCAACAAGTTGATTTGTTGCCTCATGCTAGAGATGCAGAAAAACTTTAGCAGGCCACAGTTCCGCAGTGCAGTTACCGTACCCAGATCATGTAAAGCAACCATGTCCTCTTCTTCATGCTCACATTCTCGCCATATAACAACCATTTTGCTCCGATGAATCTCTAAAAAACAAACAAGTGAAGAGTCAGGGTCCTGATTTCACAAAAACAAGTAAAAATTCCATGAGAAAACGGTGTAAAAGTTTCCCTCGTTGTGCCCATCGCACCCCAGCAGTGTACTAGGAGCGATGCATACTCACTGGCCAGTAACCAGTCCAGTATGCATCGCACCTTTCAATATAGGAAGGGTGCGATGGAGACAGGGTGAATTTTTCAAACTCAAGGGGCTCAGAAAAATAGGGAAACATGCTCAGAATTCAAAAAGGAAGGAATGCAATTGAAGAGCTCAGTTTTAGCTCTTACTTGGTCCAAACGGTGCCAAGAATCATCCACAGAATCTCCTAGAATCAACTAGTGAAAATCAGGGGAGGGGGAAAGCAACTCCAGAGCTCCAACAAACCAAGTTCAAATGAAATGGTAAAATGAGAGGTAAAATTCACTTTTAAATTACTATTCATGTAATTCGAGTAAGGTATTAGTGTTTTAACTCATTTTTCAAGAATGTCTTTTCATTTCTAATTGGTTTTATGAAGCAATTGAGGTAGTACGACTGTCGAAAGAACAAAGTGCTAACAGTGAATCAAATAATCAGTGACCATTACCACGAGCAGTTTTTATGTAAAGCTCAAGCTCGTTAAAAATTAAACCTAAGCAATGAGAAAATATTTCCCCCGGAGTTTAAGGTCACTAAAAAATGAACCAATTTCTGGTAAATAACCATTGTGAATGCATTATTATCAACTTTTGAGACTTGGTCGTGTTCTCATCACCACCTCTACTCCATTTTCTTGGTCGATCATATGCCTCCATTTGATTGTTTACCCTTTTTGAGGAACATCTGTGACGAGTGATTCTGTTAGCCATCCTTGTGGCACCGACCATGATTTGAGAATTCCAAACCTTACCTGGAATCAGCTGCTACCTTAAATTATCACTCGTTCCTCAAAAAACAAGTCTCCTTTAAGTTCTTTTCACCTGACTCGTAGAATATTAAAAGATTATCGAGCGATTGGCCTCTCCAGCTCGTTAAAGCTACCAGAAGTGCGATCCCTCCTGTAGATTTTAATCTTTTTGGACCTGAGGGATTATTACACAAAAAGATCAAGTGCTTGTCTTGTTTGGCTCGTTAAAACTATCGAAAATTCATTCCTTTTGTATTATTTTATACTTTTTGGGACTTAAGGGATTATATGACGAAAAAAGATTATTCGAGTTTCCTTTCAGTCCATTTTTAGACTCTTTAAAATTGAAAAAGGACCGAGTTATCATTTTCGTTAAAGTCGTTAAAATCAATAGCGACAAACTTGTCCAAATGGGCAAGAACGAGTTTCACTATCGTTAGGCTCGTTAAAAAATAGCGACGGGTTCGGCCGAAGGGAAAATTATAGAACAAGCATATGTTGTCCTCCTTAAGCTTGATAAAAATAAAGAGGTACTGGTCAGCAATGACTGAGGAAAATTGGGAAGAAAACTTGAAGAAATGCTATTGTTAGCAATTCGCTCTTGAACATGACACTTTCACTACACGTCCGAGTCAGGTTAGGTTATTTCATTCACTGGTCATATCACCATTGATCCATCACACCATCCATACTTGGGGTTAATGTTACCAATCCATGTAAGTTTCGACGATATGTTCAAGATAAGTCACTTAGAGAATTCACCAGTGTCTCATCCGCTACAATACATTCACGCTCCATTCTTTCATGACTGCCACCCTGAACCCTATATCATAAGATCGTTTTCACCTCCAAAATCCTTTGCTCTGTTCCATGTCATAGATGTGGGATTCATTAAGGCCCTCCTATGATGGGTTTCTTCTTGTGAACATCAGCTCATTATCCAAGTGGTCGACTTAGGAACAACCCTTGCAGTACTTTGAAGCTTGCATGCCTCAATGGCAAGTTTCTCACTTTCGACGACAGGTTTACATCAATGGATTTTGACAGAAATATTTTACGTGATGTTCGATGCCAAGTCCAGTTTTCACACCATGTGAATTTTAATGTCGTACCTTAAGGGTCATCATCATTATTAATGATTCCTCTCATGCGTGTTAACAACTTACATCATTCACTGGTAATCAGGCGATGTCTTTCCATGTTCGACCCCAGAACATCTTTCACATGGATCGACTTGTACTCCGAGTGAAGATTGAACGAGTTTGAAGACCACGAATCTAGTTTCATTCATCCAGGCCGCGACATATTCAGGAATATAAAGACATCAAATGTACATCATTGCCGAACAGATGATCATCTGAATCAAAGGATGATGACTTCGTCCAAATCATCAGTCTGCTACAGAGACGGTTGTCTGTCCTATATATATGAAAATGAATTTATAAAGCTGAGCATGGGAATGCACACCTCAGCTAAATCATGAAAAATATTATGAAGATAATGTATTGTATTATATCTTATTACAGGTCGCCTTCCAGCTCGAAAAAACTTCGGATCTTCATGATAAATCATTCACCCAACATCGAAAGATTAATGACCTCATGCTTTAGGGGGCTACTGTTATACACATTTTTGGGCATTGCAACCCCAATCATACATGTCCATAAACCAAGGGCTCCTATGTCCCTAAAATTGTTGCTTCATGCCCTAAAGGAACAATTTCAGCTGATTACATCATGTCCAAGAAGTTCTCCACAGAAAACTACTCAGAACTTGTCAAAACTGGACCATACAGAATGCCCATTATAGAGGGTGCGATGCATCTCACCTGCTCAATGTAAAGGGTATGATGCATACTGGAAATCCCTTCTGTAGGGTGCGATGGACAAGAGTGTACAAATGGCAGAGATAGCTTGCAAGGTGGATGATCATGGAATCTTCCATAAACTTCTCCTGTGACACTTGCCTCTCTGAATTCACCTAGGGATGAGTAAGAGGTTATCAATCTCCAAGTGGAATCAAGAACTATTAGAGAGAGGACACTAATCAAAATCCCAGAAGCTGACTCACCCCCCTACAATCATCTATATATGGATCCCTCATCACAGAGATCCAAAGGC
>APFE030510135.1:71968-94142 GCA_000404065.3 Pinus taeda
AATCTCCAAGTGGAATCAAGAACTATTAGAGAGAGGACACTAATCAAAATCCCAGAAGCTGACTCACCCCCCTACAATCATCTATATATGGATCCCTCATCACAGAGATCCAAAGGCTAGAATTTTGTATCTTGTAAGGAAGTGTTGTTGGTTTCCTGGTGCAACATCATAGTGTTGGGTGATCTAGGCTTTTCATGAGGTGAAGAAGGGCTTTCATGCTAAGAGGATGACGCTGGGTCAAAACAATTGGTTGTAATCCTCTTCGCTATTCTTGATATTAATAAAGCTATTCAAGTTTTCCTCCACATTCTTGTATGTTTGATGATATATGCATTTGTGCGGTCAATACATATCTGGTCCTATATTGCTTATGATTGTAGATCTTTGTTCTTCGATAGTATTATGCTACTTTGATTCCAAAAGTGCTCTTTGAAGCTAGGTAGACGAAGAAGGAGCGGCGAATATCTATCAGAAGGGAGAGGAACTTAGCGAGGAACCAAGTGCAAGACTGAGGTTGGTGTCCTTTGTTCCCCTCTTATCTACTTCTCCTAAAGGAAAGTGAAAGTAGTTTTAGTTTGTTTGTTTCTAAGATAGCTACTAGTCTTAGTGGGACTAGCAGCTCTGAGTGGACACTAGAGTTCCCCAGTGGGACTAGATTTATAGTGGAGTTGCGATTTTGTTATCAGAAAATCTAGTGTCCACACAGAGCTGCTAGTCCCACTAAGAATGATAGCTATCTTAGAAACAAACAAAATAAAACTACTTTCGCTTTCCTTTATGAGAAGTAGATAAGAGGGGAACAAAGGACACCAACCTTAGACTTGTGCTTGGTTCCTTGCTTGGTTCCTCTCCCTTTTGATATATCTTCACCGCTCCTTCTTCATCTACCTAGCTTCAAAGAGCACCTATGGAATCAAAGCAGCATAATACTATCGAAGAAAAAATATCTACAATCATAAGCAATACAGGACCAGATATGTATTGACCACACAAATGCATATATCATCAAACATACAAGAATGTGGAGGAAACCTTGAAGATTTATTAATATCAAGAATAGCAATGAGGATTACAACCAATTTTTCTGACCCAACATCATCCTCTCAGCATGAAAGGCCTTCTTCACCTCATGAAAAGCTTAGATCACCCAACACTATGATGTTGCACCAGAAAACCAACAACACTTCCTTACAAGATACAAGATTCAAGCCTTTGGATCTCTGTGATGAGGGATCCATATATAGATGATTGTAGGGGGGTGAGTTAGCTTCTGGGATTTTGATTTGTGTCCTCTCTCTGATATTTCTTGATTCCACTTGGAGATTGATTATCTCTTACTCATCCCTGGGTGAATTCAGAGAGGCAAGTGTCACAGGAGAAGTTTCTGGAAGATTCCATGATCATCCACCTTGCAAACTATCTCTGCCATTTTTCCACTCTCACCCATCGCACCCTATAGAAGGGCTTTCCGGTATGCATCGCACCCTTTACACTTAGTAGGTGAGATGCATCACACCCTCTACACTGGGCATTTCGTATGGTCCCGTTTTAACCAGTTATGAGCAGTTTTCTATGGAGAACTTCTGGGAGATGATGTAATCAGCTCACCTTGTTCCTTTAGGGCATGAAGCAACAATTTTAGGGACTTAGGAGCCCTTGCATGCCTCAATGGCAAGTTTCTCACTTCCCGCGATAGATTTACATCAATGGCCTTCGACCAAAAGATTTTACATGGTGTTCGACGCCAAGCCTCTTTTCCACACCACGTGAATTGTACTGTCGTACCTTGAGGTTCATCATCATTATCGATGGTTCCTCTCGTGCCTGTTAAAAACTTACATCATTGGTTGGTAATCAGGCGATGTATTTCCATTTTCGACTCGAGAACATCTTTCACATGGATCGACTTGTACTCTGAGTGAAGATTGAACGAGTTTGAAGACCCCGGATCTAGTTTCATCCATCCGGGCTATGATATATTTAGGAATATAAAGACATCAAATGTACATCATTGCCAAGTAGATGATCATCCAAATCAAAGGATGATGACTCCGTCCGAATCATCAGTCTGCTACACAGATGGTTGTCTGTCCTATGTACATGAAAATGAATTTATAAAGCTGAGCATGGGAATGCCCACTTTAGCTAGATCATGAAAAATATTATGAATATAATGTATTGTATTGTATCTTATTACAGGTCGCCTTCTAGCTCAAAAAAAATTTGGATCCTCATGATAAAGCATTTCACTCGACATCGAAAGATTAACGACCTCATGCTTTAGGGGGCAACTGTTATAGACATTTTTGCGCACTGCAACCCCAATCTTACATGTCCATAAACCAAGGGCTCCTAAGTCCCTAAAAGTGTTGCTTCATGCCCTAAAGGAACAAGTTCAGCTGATTACATCATCTCCCAGAAGTTCTCTATAGAAAACTCCTCAGAATTGGTCAAAACTAGACCATACATAATGCCTAGTGCAGATGGTGTGATGCATCTCACCTGCTTAGTGTAAAGGGTGTGATGCATACTGGAAAGCCCTTCTGTAGGGTACGATGGGTGAGAGTGGTCAAATGGAAGAGACAGTTTGCAAGGTGGATGATCATGGAATCTTCTAGAAACTTCTCTTGTGACACTTGCCTCTTTGAATTTTCCCAGAGATAAGTAAAAGATCATCAATCTCCAAGTGGAATCAAGAACTATCAGAGAGAGGACGCTAATCAAAATCCCAAAAGCTGACTCACCCCCCTGCAATCATCTATATATGGATTGCTCATCACAAAGATATAAAGGCTAGAATCTTGTATCTTGTAAGGAAGTATTGTTGGTTTCCTAATGCAACATCATAGTGTTGGGTGATCTAAGCTTTTCATGAGGTGAAGAAAGGCTTTCATGCTAAGAGGATGATGTTGGGTCAGAACAATTGATTTTAATCCTCTTTGCTATTCTTGATATTAATAAAGCTATTAAATTTTTCCTCCACGTTCTTGTATGTTTGATGATATATGCGTTTGTGTGGTCAATACATGTCTGGTCCCATATTACTTATGATTGTAGATCTCATTTCTTTGAT
Source organism: Pinus taeda (assembly GCA_000404065.3). Classification (NCBI taxonomy): domain Eukaryota; kingdom Viridiplantae; phylum Streptophyta; class Pinopsida; order Pinales; family Pinaceae; genus Pinus; species Pinus taeda. The sequence goes on from APFE030510135.1 coordinate 75,042, forward strand.
AGTATTATGCTACTTTGATTCCACAGGTTCTCTGTGAAGCTGGGTAGACAAATAAGGGGCGGAAAAGCTCTATCAGAAGGGAGAGGAACCAAACAAGGAACTAAGCACAAGACTGAGGTTGGTGTCCTTTGTTCCCCTCTTATCTACTTCTCATAAAGGAAAGTGAAAGTAGTTATAGTTTGTTTGTTTCTAAGATAGCTACCAGTCTTAGTGGGAATAGAAGCTCCGAGTGGACACTAGATTTACCGATAACACCAAGCCATAAAATCATTAACACTCGAGAAAGGAATTGAAAGGACAACGATGGGTGTACAAAACATTGACCCAAGGAAAAGCCCTAAGTCGAAGCCGAATTCCAACTTAGGCAATACCTAGATGCAGAATAAGAGAAGTGGTTTATGTCAAAGAAAAACCTCAAATAGAAGAGCGAAAACCCAAATCACTATCTCAAGATGAGCTAGGAAGCTGACCTGTAGCCAAATGAAAGAGAAATGATAGTTGTTAGGCCCCTATACTACTAGTGCAACCCCTTATTGTTATTAGTACAACCCCCTTATTATATTGTTGTACCCATGAAGTCCCCATATTATTATTATTGTGCCCCATAGAAGCCCACTATTGTTATTATTGTGCCCTTAGATTATTATTGTTATGTTAGCTCTGATTATATTCTGACCCCTTAGACTCCTATATATAGAAAGGAGGGCTTGTCATTTGTATCATTGAAGATTTTTTCGTTTGTGTAATTTAAAGGATGTTGCCCCCTCAAAGAGGCTTATTTCTAAGGCATTGATCTATCTTTTCTCTCTTTTAGTAAGTTGGTTTCGTAACATTTGGTATCAGAGCTATGGATTCTATGGTTTCGCTACCCCAAACAAGTAATCAAGGAATGTTCGCTATAACTTTTATGCTACGAAGTTTCAAAATCTACAAAAGACACCCATTTGAGAAGAAATTGGTTTGAACTTTGCATCCAAAATTTAGATCTTTTCGTGCTATATTTTCAGAGATATGATCTAAGAAAGCTAGGGTTTTTGTGAGCTCCAAAATTTCATCTAAGACGGGTCACCATGGAATTTTATCTATAACTATTTCTCTATGAAGTCTCAGAAGCTAAAAAAAAAAACCCATTTGACATGAAATGATTCTAAACATTGGCTTCGAATTTCAAATCATGTCTCGCTATATTTTTAGAGATATAATCTGAGGAAGTTAAGGTTTTTGCAGACCCCCGAATTACATTCCAAATAGGTTACCTTGGGAAAACCATCATAACTTTTGTTCTGAGAATTAGATAGAAATTTTGTATGAAATTTTAGAAAGAGGACTAGTAGTTTTCTGTATATCAGTTTCAGGTACTAGGGTAAAGACAATGAGATGTGGCACATTGTACAAGTTCGCTCTATTGAAGTGGTCTTTAATCAGGTCAGCGTGGGATATTTGGCATAACTATTCCTTGGATAATCAAATTTTGATCAGACATACAGGGTTAGGAAGTGAACTCAAATAGCTAATGCAAGAAGAAATTTCAGAACTTGGAGATCTGAAATTACAGAGTTACAGTCATTTCAGGATCGAGCTCCTAAAATAAAGAAAAATCGAGATGAGGAAGTTTGATGGCAAGGATCTAGTAAATTGGATACTACATATGGAGAAATATTTTGATCTACATGGTGTACCACTGTTACAAATGGTATGTATTACATATTCATATTTAGAACAAGATCAATTTTTATGGTATAAAGGGCTTTGTTCTCATAAGCCACTTGCAACATGGTCAATTTTCACGAAGGCAATTATATTACATTACGAGGATACAAAGAGCAACACCACCTTTAGAGAAACACCACAACAATTTGAAGAAATAAGTGAAAGAGGGCTCTGTTACAAAGTGGAAAGAAAAATCATTGCAATAAGGAAATCTAACCCTGACAGCTATAAATATGGAAGTGTTGTTTCTCCTAGACTTCCACAACCTACAAGGGTTACACCACAACAATTGGAAGAAAAATTCTCATCGTGGCATTTTCACTATAATGTTTTAGAAGCTACAAGAAAAACCCTTTTGAGTCAAAATTGTTCTAAACTTTGGATCCAAATTTCAGAGCTTGTCTCGCTACATTTACAGAGATATGATTCGAGGAAGATAGGGTTTTTGCAAACTTCCAAATTACATTTTAAACAGGTGACCTGGGGAAAACCATCATAATTGTCTCTCTGAGAATCAGATTGAAATTTTGTAAGTTATAGATAGAGTACAAGCAATAGTTTCCTGTGTATACTTTTTAGATCTGAAGGGTATAACAGTGACACGTGGCACTTCATACAAGTTCGATCTTCTGAAAATCTATATAATCAGGTCACCTTGGGAGATTGTGCGTAAATCTTTCTTGGAGGATACAATTTCGATAAAACTGGTGGCATTAGAAAGAGGACATAGGGAGCTACTGCACTTCATGATTTCAGAACTGGAAAATCTAAAATTACAGAGTTACAGTCATTTCAAGATTGAGCTCCTAAAATCAAGAAAAGGCGATATCAGGAAGTTTGATGGCAAGGATCTGGTAAATTGGATACTACATATGGAGCAATATTTTTATCTACATGAGGCGCAATAGTTACAAAAGGTACATATTGCGTCTTCATATTTAGAAATGGATCAATTTTTATGGTTTAAAGGGCTTTGTTCTCGTAAACCACTTGTTACATGGTCAATTTTCATGGAGAAAATGATAACACGTTATGAGGATACAAAGAAAAACACCTTCTTTAGCCAATTGATAAATCTCAAACAAAAGTGTTCAATGGCAGAGCACATTGAGGACTTTCAAAAATTGAATATAAGCGTAAATGATATTCCAGAGAGGTAGAGGATTGATGTCTTCATAGGTACTTTAAAGGATAACATTGAACATTAGGTTCATCTTTGGGAACCTGATTCATTGTAGAAGGCATTCAGGTGGGCAAGAAAAATTGAAAGTGAAATTATGGAAACAAGGAATCCCACCACTCATGACTATAATTATGTAAGTGTTTTTTCTCCTAGCCTTCCACAACCTACAAGGTTTACACCACAACAATTGAAAGAAAAAAGAGAAAAGGGCTTTGTTACAATTGTGATATAAAATGCACTAAAGGTCATAAGTGTGCTAAGAAGAAATTATCTTACATAGATTATGAAGAGGAGGAAGAAAAGGGTCAATAAACATAAAAAAAATAGGATATACACCAAGAACCAACCCCAAAGAAAGAAAAATGAATTCAACCATATCTTGTAAAGCATTGTCAATAATTACCACTCCTCAAACTCTCAAGATAGAAGGACATATCAAGAGGAAAAGGGTTCAAGAAGTGAAATATCACATTAAGAAAGAAGAAATGAATCCAACCATATCATGTAATGCATTAGCCGGAATTACCACTCCTAAAACTATCAAGATATAACAAGATATCATGAATAAAAATTTTCAAGAAGTGAAAGATCACATCATTCATCAAGAAATGAACCCACCCATATCTTGTAAAGCATTGGAATAAATTACCACTCCTAAAACTCTCAAGATAGAAGGACATATCAAGAAGAAAAAGGTTCAAGCAGTGAAAGATCACATCGATCATCAGTAACAAGTTCTCTAACTTTCAAAGGATAACTCCACTTTGGTGTGGAATCGAATGAAACAACAAGTAGATCAACATCGCAATGAATTTTGTTTTAATGTCGGTGATTGGGTATTTTTATGACTACATCTCAAGCAAGCTATTTATGAGAAGGAAATGTTGGCAATACTACATGCACCTAAGAAACAGTGACCTTACCCAATGGGAAGACACTTCAAGGTAAAAATGGATCATGATAGTCTTAAATACTTTTAGAACAAATATTATCTTTAGAAGAACAAGAAAAATGGGTCACAAATATGTTGGGTTATGACTTTGACATCATCTACAGAAAAGGGAAGAAAATTTTTGTTGCAGATGCACTCTTAAGAAAGGATGAGGAAGTGGAAGCATTATTTTTTGATATTTCTATTATCCAACCAGATTGGATAAACAAAGTGAGGGATGAATGGAAGAAAGACAAAGAATTGTGGCCACTCATTCAAAAGTTGCAGAAGATCCCAATTCAAACAATATTGCCAGAACTTGAAGAGGAAGGAAAAATCATATTGGAACCGCGAGTGTACAGAAACAAGAACCCAACAGCTACGAAATCAATCAATTTCAGAGTATCTCATCAAGTGGAAGAACTTACCCATTGAATATTCCACATGGGAGGACAAGAATTTGGTACAAAAGAATCAAGAACTACTCAAGCATTGAGGACAACACTTTTTCAAGGAGAGGAGCATGTTAGGCCCTTATACTACTAGTGTAACCCCTTATTGTTATTAGTACACCCCCCTTATTATATTGTTGTACTCATGTAGTCCCAATATTGTTATTATTGTGCCCCATAGAAGCCCGCTATTGTTATTATTGTGCACTTACATTATTATTGTTATGTCGGCTCTGATTATATTATGACCCCTTAAACTCCTAATATAGAAAGGAGGTCTTTTCATTTCTATCATCGAAGAATTGTTCATTTGTGTAATGTAAAGGAGGTTGCCCCCTTGAAGAGGCTTATTTCTAAGGTGTTGATCTATCATTTCTATATTTTGTGAGATGGTTTCATAACAATAGTCATAAGAAAATATGATAATGGCTACCGAAAATAGAAAAATGCATGTGTATTGTAAAATGGGTGTTAGGGTTTCACTTTCAAATAGGGTTGGGGTTTCAGCTACAAACCATACTCGTTTCCCATGGCTGTATCCCAAGTTTCACTTGTGTAACCATATGGAGGAAATTCACCAAAGCCCTGCATAATGAAGGTAATGAAGTTAAAATATATGGTTAAACACTCTAGCCCATAAATCAATAAATAAGATCAAAACTGAAACAACAATTCACCTCAGTTAGGGAAAATGGCATCGAATTATGGCAGAGAATCCAATCTTGGCATTGGTATCCATAGAACGAGTAAGGATGGTTGCGGAGCTATCTAAACATGTAAAGAAGATTGAGAAATGGTTGAGTACGATGCTCGGGAGTTCATGTGGTTAGAGGGTAATCACCTCCTCCCCTATCCACCTTAGATGTAACCCTAGTCTAGTCTCATAGTTGATCGAGATGCGCCTCGTATCCCAAGGAAGATGAATTCTAAGGCAACAACCCAATGTACCACTTTGTGAGAACACCAAAATTTTCTAGAACAAATTTGATGCATATGTTTTAACATCCTCGAGGGTATAACTCCAAATAAATATACACTATATGAACCGATTTAAATAACAATGTAGCCTAGACTTTCATTTTTGCATTATCACTGGTGATGAATCAAATACATTAATCTCAAATGAGTAGTAATGAGGGTTTTTCTCATGTATATATACAAATGCATATTTAATGAGAGATGTGGTGAAGAACCTTATGAAGGGAATATCTATATATATATAAAGTTAATATCGTTGGTGGGGTGAATTATAGCTATAACCATAACCATGATAAGTACATAAAGGGAAAAAAAGAAGAATAAAATTGAGTAGTGGGTGTTTTACAAGTGGTATCAGAGCTGAATGGTTTAACACTATGGCGAGCAGAAGGGCATGAAGGGTGGAGATTTATATTAGAAGTGCAATGAGGTAGTCCCATTACCTAAGTTATATTATCGAAATATTAATTATCAAAGTGTTAACTGACTCATCTTTGAGACCCCTTCCCCTCATCTACAAATATTGACTTGTTGTGTAGCTAGTATAATAATAAAACTTCTTGAAAGATCTATTTAATGATTGATAATGAAGTATATCCATAATCTATCACTTAATCGGAAATAGGAAAGGACCAAGAAACTAAAAAAATGATGAGGATGTGGATGCACCAACAAATAGAATATGAATACCAGTAAATTAAGTAAAGTATGAAATTGTCTAAAGAGAAAGCTGGGTGTTTCTTGTAAGACCATTCTCAAAAGTTTGTTATTATTTATAGTACCACTTTGTGTTGTTCTTTTGAAGTTATTTTGTTAATTTACAAAAGGATCATTTCAATAGCTATCTTATAAGAGTGATATTTGTGAGGGTCTTGATCATGAAGTGAGTTAGGTATAACAAAGTTAAAAATACCATTGACATCAAACATGTAACATTTAACTATTATTCTAGATATATTGAGCTAAAGCATCATTATAAAATAAAAAATATAAAATATAAACAAAAAATCTATAGTGTCAAAATAGCAAGGAATGGCAAATGGATAATTTGTTTATTATTTTTGTATGCAAGGAGAATCGACAAACAGAATAAAGAAAGCATGTATGTATTACCTACAGTGAAACTTGTACATAGAGTATTAAATGAAATAATACTATTGCTGTATAAAATAAAACATGGAAAATTGGCTACATTATACAAGAAATAATGTAATATAGTATAGAGATAATTCCCACATATCAGAAAGGAAATTATTTATTATGTAAATAAATACTCAAGAGAAATTGGTCAACCAGGATTATAGAATACTAATCCTTGTAGGAGTTTGGCTTAGTCTCCAGGCCAAGTTGGTTAAATCCAAACAACCTAGAAACAAATCTAAATTGAGAAGTAAGTATTAAATCTACACATGTTACACTGAACATGATGAATGCATTTAAATAAAAAGGAAATCAAGAACCCTTGTTATATCCAAAGAAAATGTAGGGTATATGGGTTTAACTAAGGAAACAAGTTGAGCATACTCTTACTGAAACTAAATGGGGATGTAGGATCCTCAAAATAACATGATAAATATAGTCCATGGTGGGTGATTGGTGAGAATAGTGGGATTCCTTCAATTGATATGATAGATATTTCCAATGATAAATTATATATATATATATATATTATTATATATATATAATAATATATAATAATATATTATATATATATAATATATATATAATTATATATATATATATATATATATATAATATATAAAGCCACAAAGACAATAATTACTTTAATGAAGCAACTAACATAAATCATTAGCATAGACGATTTTGATAGTTGAATGGTCATGAGTAGTAGTAGAATTATTTCATAAGATATATGTTCAAGAACAAAAAAAATAGAGATAAGTAGTGATAGATATGATGAAAGGAAAATAGTCTTGAAAGTAATAAGTAAACCATATATTGAAACCCTTAAGTTGGAAGGAGTGTGGAAATTGTATCTAGGGCTATTCCCTCATACCAAATAGACGTGTAAGCACCTCATAATAGTTTTGATGTTATCAAGAAAATATATCTACATTGTATAATAACTTAGCAAGTAAAAGGAAGATCAGAGTCTAAACATGAACATTTACTAAGGAGTACAATGGCTCCAAAACATGGGGAAAGGAACCCAGTTAACTTGAAATTTATGCTGATGTGTGAGGAGAGGGTTCAAGGATTTCGTGAATTGAAAACTCACAATACTAGCTATATAATGACTCACTAAATTGTCTGTCTATAATCACTTTGTGATTGAGAACATCAAATGTAATTGGTTAAGAAAAACAAAAGAGATGAAATAGAATTTTGATTGGTTGAAATGACTATGATATCTAAAGGATTTGAGATAGGGGTAGAAGTAAATGCATGCTAAATTTTATGAAAAATTTAGTGGAACTCCAAGAAATTGTGTGAAGACCAAATGAGATAGTTGTAAACTACTGTGAAAACTCTTAACCTGGTCTTGCTGGTTTGACACTTGTACTTCAAATTTTGGTCAATGTTGTAAATTTGAAAAGGGCGACCTAATATAACCTACAACATCTAGGAAAAATGATTAGAAATGAACAAATAAATGAGTAGTATAATGAAGGAAGATGACAAAAGTGATAGAAAAAACAAAAGGAAGGTTGATAGCACACTACTAGTTAACGTTATCAGGGTAAGTGCATCAAATATGACTTCGGAAGACACAAACAATGTCAGGTGATTGACTAGAGTGAATTTTTGTTTACAAAATATTGATTTTTTTTTTCCCCTCGGAAAAAATTGTAATTTCCATTAAGTTAAGAAATTACATTTTGCAGATGCCGAAGCATATTCGTATGCAGGCAGCCATTGCCTGTCAAGTTCATAATATCTGTAAGGAGTGTGTCCAAAATATCTCCACGCAGGGAGCATTGCAAAAATTTGTCCAAAAAAGTTCAAAAATTGTAAACCTGTGCTCTTCGCAGAGAGCATTATATCTGTTGTATGTAAACAAAAATTTGAGCTGTTCTCACATCTAAACAGTGTCTATATGCATGCTATATACAATAAATAACAAAACTGTTAATGTATGGGCACTATAGCCTCTCGTCCATCTGTTCATCAAAAGGGCGGTGATAGTACTGGTAGAATGTGCCATCAACTTCCTCTTGGATTGACCAATCATCACCTACTCTGTGCGCGGCCTCTTTGAAGAGCTAATCAGCAACGGTGTTTTGCTCCCTGTTAATGTGATGGCAGACAAAAGATTCAAAGGTGGTAGTCAATCTCTTAGCTTCATCAAGTATGTGTCTCAATGTATAAGCATGACATAGAGATGCATCATTTAACCAATTGCAAACTATTTTAGAGTCTCCAAATAATTGTAGGTGTCTGCACTGTTTATGAATAGCAAAATGAATGATGTGTTTGGCTGAGTAGAGTTCGGCAAAATTGTTAGTGCCTCTACCAAGATTGATTTGTAGCTTATAACATTGTCTTTCATTTAGATGTAGAATAGCTCCACCCCCGCAGCCATCTTCTTGGGCTGAGCCATCGAAATAAGCCCAAGGTTTTGTTTTATCGATGGGCACAGGTCTGATGTTCTGGGGTGGTGCGGGGTGGTCCTCTTCAGGTATCATATTATAATCGGCAACTGTATGAAAAATGATTGATGGCCAGTGGGGAACCTTGAGGTTGAAGATTGCCTGGTTGCGAGCAATCCATATAGCCCAGCATGCCAGCAGAGGCAGGTTATAGGCTTTTCCAGAGTGCTCACGACACCAGTTATCCCATGCATCAAGAAGGTTATTCCCATGCCAATCTTTCATATGCGGGATATGAGAAGACAAAGATTGCCAAAGATGTAGAGAAGAGCTGCAGGTTACAAATAAATGATCTGTGCTTTCTTCTACGTTTTGGCAAAGGTGGCATCGGAAAGGTCCATAGAATGAACTCTTCATGAGATTGTTGCCAGTGGGGATTTTGTCAAATAATATGTTCCACATCAGTAATCTAGTGCGAGGGGCTGCCTTAAGCTTCCAAATCGCTTTCCAGGTGGGATGAATGTCAGGGGGCTTACACAATTCCATGAGTCTAAGATATCCAAGCTTAGGAGTGTATACCCCATTCTTAGCATAAGCCCAGATGATCTCATCAGGTCCTTCAGTGAGTCTGATTTGTGCTTGAGTGAGAGCAGCAGTATACTCCTTCCATTCGTTTGTCCATTGATGAGGTAAATCTAATGCTCGGGCTGTTAACCAAGCTTGTTGGAGGAAAGAGGAGTTTGCTTGATCACCAATGTGTTTGATATGAGTAATGCCTCTGTCATGGAGATGTCTGATAAGATCAGCATGAATTCTGTGTGCATTTCCACATCCGACACATGGGTCCACCCCAATTCGCACTGCATTCCCTTCCTTAATACGCCAAGTGATTCCTTCCCGGAGCAGAGGTATAGTGTCGATGACCGCTTTCCAGATATTGGATATTTGATGGTTATTGCCCTGCCTCGTACATATCCAATCTATTATAGTCTGAGGCTTAATATATTTTGCATATGCAACTCGTGACCAAAGACTGTCTGTGGTAAGTAGACGCCATTCGAGCTTGGCAGCCAATGCCTTTGAGAAAAAAGCCAACCTCTTGATGAGCCATCCGCCCCATCTTTTGGGTAGGGCGATGGTATCCCATTTTACCCATGCAAAAAGTCGCCCTGACTGCTGTCCTTTCCAGAGAAATCTACAACAAATATTTTGGAGCCTGTTCAGTATGCCCCTGGGTATCCAAGCCAGGGCCATCCAGTAGACTGGTGTGGCTTCAATAACAGCTTTTATGAGTACTAATCTTCCAGCCCGCGAGAGGTATCGATGGTACCATGCCTGTAGCCTCTTTTCCACTTTAGTTATTATCCATAACCAGTCTACAATTTTGTAGCCAGATGGTTTAAGTCTGAATCCTAGGTACTTAATTCCATCTGTGAGATTCAAGTTGGTGAATGGAAAGCGTTGAGTAGCAAAAGCGGGTTCATGAATGGTACAGCCAACCGAGGTGATAGTGGACTTATTATTATTGATCATCATACCAGTGGCTTGCTGAAATAGGAGGATGGAGCTGTGAAGAGCTGAGGAGTCCCCAATGCTGCCATTCAAGAAGATCAAGATATCATCAACGAATAACAGGTGAGTAAGGAAGAGGTTGTCCACTATTTTGATGCCAGTCAAATGATGTCTATCTCTGGCGTATGAGATAATTCTTCTCAAACCTTCCATAATCAGTAGGAATAACAGTGGTGAGAGAGGACATCCTTGTCTGAGACCTCTTTTTGAGGTAAAGAAGGGGGTGGCTTCCCCATTGAGTAATACGCTGTATGATATGTCCGTGATACAACTCATCGTCCATTTGATGAATTCATAGGGGAAGCCAAGATGAGTTAGCAGCAGCCTTAAATACATCCAGTTTGCTCTGTCAAACGCCTTGGAGAGATCAATTTTAAAGATCATACCTTTCTGTTTTTTGATCTGCAGGGAGTGCATGAGTTCTTGAGCCATAGCAATGGCCTCATGGATCTGTCTGTGATGCAGAAAGGAAAAATTGTTCAGAGGATATGTGCTGAGAGAGAATAGGCTTGAGGCGGTTGGCAATAATCTTAGCTATGATTTTGTATAGACAATTGCAAAGTGAGATGGGCCGAAAATCATCAAATGAGGTCGGGGCATCGGTCTTAGGTATGAGGGCGATGAAGGTGGATTTGATAGCTGATGAAAGCCTGCCTCTCCTCCTACTATCTTCCACAATGTTCAGTAGATCATGTCCCAGAATGTCGAAAAAGGCAATATAGAATTCTATAGTCCACCCATCTGGTCCAGGGCTCTTGTCTTTCTTAAACCATTTCAATGTAGCTTCCAATTCGTCCATGGTTACTTCCTTCTGTATCTCTTCCGACGCTTCCTTCTCAACAAATCTAGGAAAGAGTTTAGCAATTCTCATGATCTCCAAGATATTTATGCCCCCTGGAGCCTTATAAATACCCCTAAAATGTGCATTGGCAAGTCTAGCCAAGTTCTGTTGGGATGATACAGGTTGGCCACGATCATCCTTTAATTCCCAAATGGTATTGATGGCTTTACGACCATTGGCGAATTTGTGATAGAACTTGGTGTTATTTTCGCCCTGAGTGAGCCATGTGGCCCTGCTCCTCAACCTCCAACTTTCTTCTCTTTCTTTCAGAATTTGTGAGCGTTTGGCGATGAGGTTGTTGTATTGTTCCTTGTTCTCCTGGGATGGGAAAGTCCCTGTTGATGATTCCTCATACTCAGCAATGACCCGCTCCGCCTTTTTCAGAGTGAGTTTCTCTTGGATTCGCTTCTGGTGTGCCCAATTTTTTGTAATCAGCTTGAGTTTAGTAAGCTTCCTGACAAACCCCGCTGAGAGTTCCTCATTCCCCCTGATGGGATTGTTCTGCCAGTATTCATGGACTAGCTGAATATACGATGGGTCCTATAGCCAGGTTGCATTGAATTTGAACGGGCTCTTGATCTTGTGATTGACGCCATCTGCCTCCAGATAGATGGGCCTGTGATCAGATAATACCCCAGACCCAGCCCATTGTCTAATTCTGGGCAAACAGTTATACAGGGTCTCCTTAATGAGAAAACGGTCCAGCCTCCTGGCCAGGCTCTGCTCCCCACTCCTATTATTTGACCAGGTATACTGTAGGCGAGCAGATGGGATGTCCACCCAGTGGTGGTCCTCTAATAAGGAGGAGAGAGTATCAGAGAGAGAGTCGACTTGAGCCATATGCCCCCATGATTCGCAGAAACCTAGGGAAAAATTCAAGTCCCCCCCCCATAATAACGTTATCCGCTTGGAGAAGATCAGATTCGAGTAAGGATCTCCAAAAGGTGCCCTGATCCGAGCAGGGGCCATAGACATTAATGATGCGTATTTCCTTATCTACAGAGTGTGCCAATATGTCTAGGCCAATGAAACCCTTTCCTCCGCAGATATTCCATATTTCCACAGACCTGTTGTAAACCCCGATTGCCAAACCCCCGGATCGTCCAGACGCATCCAGTGCATGGAAGGTCCAGTTAGGGAGCCAGGAGGTAAGAGTGTGAATGAGGGAATCGGCCGAGCAGAGGGTCTCTTGCAGGAAAATAACATCAAGATGAGTCGAGTTGAGCAGCCTCCTAAGCGCTAGTTTTTTGGTTATACTAGCAAACCCTCGACAGTTGAAAGAAAGTATCCTCATGAGGGGTGTGGTGGAGGGCCATCCTTTGCTCTAAGGGCCCCAAAGATAGTTTGTTGTCGCCCCAGGGCGACCTCTTCGTCAGCAGTATGTCTGGCTTTGGTGATGCGGGAGGGACGACCTCAGGAGGTCTTAAGAGTGATGGGGGAATGCACAGAGTCGAGGCTAACGACATCAGGACCTTTGTCTTTGTTCCGGGGTCGCAGCGAATAATGTGGAGATGTCTGAATAGAAGCGAGATTTGCAGTGATCAAAGGGGGAGGGATTAACGGAGGCGGGGGTGGAAGCGTGCAGATGAGGGATGATTGTGTGTGAATAATATGTGATGAAAGAGGTGGTAAAGTGTGATGAGCATCAGTGCAAGAAGGAGGAAGTGTAATGCATGATGAAATGCAGGATGCATGAGATATCAGAGAGTGTGATGATGACATACCCGTGTTCACTGTGTCCTCTGAAGGGGGCATTGATTGGACAGGTGCCTTTGTTGATGTTGGAGGAGCGGCAGAAATATTAGCAGTATCTGCGGGTGCCTCCCCTGGATCACCCCGAAGGTCACCTTCCCCTTGAGTGCACCCTTGATCCTCTTGAGGCTGAACAGGCTGTGGGATAGGGGGGATATCCTTAGGAGGGTCGATACCAGCAACATTTTCATTCCTTTGTGATTTCCGGAGGAGTGGGCAGTCCTTGTAAAGATGTCCAACTTTGTGGCATCTGCGGCACCGATAGGGGATGCCCTCATAGTCTATTATCTGTTTGCGGGCCGAGTCTCTCCACTGTATGGTAATGTGCTCATAAAGTCCACCCCTGGTATCCATGTTTATGAGGATCCTGGCATAAGCCATCATACCAGTCTGATGGTAGGATTTGTCGTAGCCCATGTAAGTGCCAAGTGCATTACCAATGCGCTTGAATATATCTTTAGACCAATATTGGAGAGGAAGCTCAGGGAGCTGAATCCAAATAGGTCCGACCCCTATCTGCTCCATCTCAGGATCAAATAATGGAGTCCATCTCTTTAGGAGCACAGGCGCTTGCTCGAAATGCCAATGTGATGACAACACCCAATTTGTATGGTCAGCACGAGCAAATCTCAGTGCGAACCATCCCCTCACAAATGTCTACACAATTGGGATGTCCACCAAGTGTTGTCCCCATACTTTAGTCGCCCAGGTTTTCAATCGTGCCGCCCTGTAGTTTCACCCCCTAATACACTCGACCAGGACACGATATGCAAATTCCATCACTTCGCCCCACTGAATATCCTCTTCCAATCTGAGGAAATATTCGCCCTCCTTAGATTTGAAGCACTTGTATTTTCTTTTAGGGCCACTTGAAGGGGGAGGGTTCAGAGTCTGGCCAGAGGCCGACGCAGAGACATGCACTGGTGCTGAGATCTGGAGGGAGACCGGAATTTCGAAACCAGTATCAGGAGGGGGACCCGAGAGACGGGGTACGGAGGTAAAGCTACCGGAGGATGGACCCAGATAACTCAAGGGATCCGCAGGGGAAGTATGGTGGTTAGGGTTGAGCGGCGGACGGGAAATAGAACCAGCGGCCGGGAGTTCTAAACCAGGATTAGGGTTTAGCCAACCGGTGACTAAACCGAGGGTTGCTGGAGAGTGAGGGGGTGTAGAGAGGGCTGGCGATGTAGGAGGATCATCCAGAAGGACCACGGGCAGAGATCTAGATGATTCACCAAGAGAGAACTGTGAGTAATTCCCGGAGAAGTCCTCATAATACATATCTTCTAATCTGGCATTAGGGGTTCGCCAGATGGAGACCCCCTCCAACGGGTCGGCGGAGTAATCAACGGATTCCAGATCATCCATGGCCAGCTGTGTCTCGAAACGGTGAACACTATGGGGCGTAGAGAATCTCTGAGAAAAAAACAGGTTGCAGTTACCAGACCGTGAATGGTAAGAAGAATCTGTCACATGTAGCACCGGAGGTCGCGGCTCAGGTAAAAACTCAATCCAGCGTGGTGAAAGGCAACCAAATGGAGACAGCAAACGGCACGGAGGAGGACGGTGGTAGTGGTAGCGTTAGCGGCAGGAGGAAACAGGATGCGGCGCGGTCTGACTGCAGCTTCAGGGTTCAGTAAAAAACCCTAACCATCACCTACGCGTGAGATACCCGATCCGTCACCGTCCCGTTTACAAAATTATGATGTATTGAAGGGGATGGGATTTCCCTGACATCCTTATTAACTGTTGTAGAAAAAGCGGACATAAATACCAAGATGACAATTAAGAGGGACTCATAAGTGAGGCCGATTAGAAAAACATTGTTGTGAAATTTGCTGACTCCATTAATATTATTATGTGTGTTTAAATCTTGGTGGTATTGAATAAAAAATAACTAAAAAAAATTATACATATATAGTTGAATTATAACACTTTAATTAAGAATTTTGCGTGCAAATATTATCAGATAAATGATAGGGATGAAATCAACATCCACCTAAATGAAGAATAGAGGTGGTACTTCCTATGGAAATGGTGGATAAAGTGGTTGTTATTAAAAAAAAAGTACATTTGACCTGTGCTTATAGGATACTATTTATTTATTGTTACAAAAGTATTATTCATCGCTAGCCCACAAGAAAATAACCTGTAGTGATTGATATATCTACTACTCTGAATTGTAAGCTCTAACTTTTTATATGTTACTATATATAAAGTTAGTCTACGAAATTGGAGGATGAATGTCCTTGGATGAGGAACAACCTTTAGCTTCCTTGAAGGATAGCTTGGATAGGAAAGTGGCAGCGCTTAGGTGTAGGTTCCACCAACATATCAAAAGTAATGATTAATATTGTTTTCTGAGAATTGAAAACTGGAATAAAATTAAGTATAGTATTCTAATGAGTTGAGCTTAAACTGCCAACTCAGCTTAAACTTCCAACTAAATAAATTGTTGACAAAAGTTGAATATTACGTCAAACATATGTATATCAAGAGCTACCTTTTTGCAAAAACATGGCAAAGTGTGTTGTAGAACTATGGTAAAGGAAACATTATTCAACCCTTAATAAAGAAGAATTATTAATTCTAAGAATTGAGTAAGGTTGGAAAGCAGGTAAGAATTGACAAAGTCTAGATACTCATAACACTTAGTTCATATAATATATCCATAAGTTAATTTATGAAACTAGGACACAAATTTTTCCAAGAAATTATACTATAAAGAATTGTCAATGAAATTGAAAGTAATAAAAAATAAAAATAAATAAAATAAATAATAATTTTCAAATCTCTAAGTCATTTAGTGCATTCAATACAAAAAAAAACCAAGAACTTGGAAAATTTCATATGGTTATGGCAGGTTCCTAACCTCGTAGATTGGTGAATATGCTAAAGAATTTATCAAATATATAAATACTGATTGGTGATGTCTGTGATAACATTTGAAATTATGTTGTATGTAAAAATGATTCTTAAAATATAGTTGACGCAAACTAATCATAACCTTAATAATATTGAATGTAGGTCAATCGGAGGAAAAAATATTGACGAGACCTCTATGTATTTATTTTTGACCAAAATAAATTATGTTGCAGAGATGAGAAACTACCTAGATTAAGTGCAATGGAAGCACTTCAGCTTGGAGAAGCTACCTAGAAGATGAAGATTATATGATTGAGGCATATTTTAGCCTATGTGGGGGGGCTAAGAAAACACTGAGGAAAATGTTTCATTCACAAGGGAAGATGTAAGACCCCTCGGTAAAAGTTGTAAATGTTTTGTTTTACAGCTAAAGACCTATTATAAACTTAGATTTTATTTTATTTATTTGAATTTATTTTTATAAATAGTATAAGTTATGAGCAGAAAAAAACTTATAGGAAAACTGTTAAAAGAGGGTTTCATCCATTAGACAATTAAGACAATTATTCCTCTCCTAAGAGATAAATAATATTAGTTAGGGTAAGGAAGAGAAATGAAAAAGAAGACTTGATGCAATGTTTAAAAGGGAAAAAAATAATATTATTTAGCTCTTTGGTATGACATTGGGAAGGGTGGTAAGACGCTTCCAAGACAATGAGTTCTTGAGCTAGTTGGCCAATGGAGCTAAATTTGAAGCATAAGTGCTCAGATTAAAGACTCTAGACTATAGCTGGTTGGGACCATGTGGTCTTGGGTGAATCGTGTGAAGGTTCTTGATTGGACAATTGTCTAGTGGTGAAATTGGCTTGGGGGGGTGCTGGTAATCAAATACAACACTTGTTGGTTGGGTGGAGCACTTCCTTCTTTAGTAATTTGGCTATTGGTCAGACAATTCAACAAAGATAGGTAATTGGCATGTTCCTTGTGATATGTATTTTCTATTTCTTTTCTTTAAGAGAAAAAAAAAAAGAAAAAAGATAATCCTAGTTGACTTAAAATATGTGTTCCTTTGTTTATAAATTTATGTGTAGGATTCATGGAAACAAACTCAATTTTATACGATAAAAAAAATTAGAGAGGTAGGTTAGTTTTAGGCCAACTAAGTTTAACAGTAGCCAAAATTAGTCTTGACTTTCGTATGGAGAAGTGGAGAAGGGTTGGAATGAATGAGCAGGACTCAGGTACAAGTCCTGCTTAAGAAAGTTCCAAACCTGATATGCAAGAAAAGATAATGCATGCTACAAATTACCATATTGAATTTAATATATGATTGAACCTAATTATTCCAATATTCTTGGAATGGGCCCATACTATAAAAATTTAGTGCCAATGTGTAAAGTCGAATGTGCAATTTACACGGTATGAGGCAATCTTGCCAAATTTTTTACAATGGTGAATGTCTAATTAAATGAATTAGAAAGGAAAAGTTTTCATTATGATGTCCAAACAAAAAGTAGAAAAAAATAGTTAAAACTTTCAAGGGTAAACATATGCAAATCACTGAAAAAGAAAAACAATTATTTTAGGCTTATTTGTTTAGAATTTCCCCACAACCATGCTAGACCACAACTTGCAAAATACATGACAATTGCAGTATCATGGGTTGTATTATTCTGAAGAAAAATATATTATCTTCTACATGATGTGTTTCATTTAGAGTGAACGCTGAAATGACCAACATTAGTTAAAAACCCTTCGTGTAATTCTAAGGGTTTACATTATCCAAGATAATAAATAATCTATACAAAGGTAAATAGAAGAAATAATATCACTAAAATAATGAAGAAAAAAAATAAAACACTAAAATTAGACTATGAGAAACGAGAAAACACAATATAATATGTCTCTCAATAACATCTTTCTACCAAGAAGTATGGGTTTTTGCAACAATACATTTGAAATTAAATATGGCATTTCAATAGTACGACTAGTACCTCTCCATATAACAGAACACCTGGAGAAATAATGATATGATTTCTTTTATTAGTGTCAAGCAATAAATATTGTAAGCGATTAAATGGAAAAATTAGTCACCAGGAAACTATAACAAAATATAGAATCCATTAAGGGTTTTGAAGGGTGAAACAACCTAGACTTGCATATTACAAAGAACAACAATTGTGAGCTAATTAACTTGAAATATTGTATAAAAGGTATAAAATAAATGCACTTCGTCACTGATTGTAAAATTAATTACTATGAATCAGAAGCACGATACAATAAATTCTAATGTCTTTTTGTAGTTTCTATGATAACCAAAGTCATAAAATTGTTAATCCTTGATAGAGGAATCAAAAGGACAAATATGGGAGCACAAAACATTGACCCAGGGAAAAGCCCTAATCCAAAGCCAAATTCCAACTCAGACAGTACCTGGATGCAAAACAAGGGAAGTGATTTATGTTAAAGAAAAACCTCGAATAGAAGATAAAAAAGCCAAATCACCAAATTAAGTTGAGCTAGAAATCTCACTTGTAGCCAAATGAAAGAGAAATCATAGCCGTAAGAAAATATGATAATGGTTGCCCCAAAAAAAAATGCATGTGCGTTGGAAAACGGGTGTTAGGGTTTCACCTACAAACCATACTCATTTTCCATGGTTGTCTCCCAAGTTTAACCTGTGTAGCCATATGGAGGAAATCCACCAGATCCCTGCATAATTGTTTCCGGGAAAACTAGTGTCTATTCGATCTGCTAGTCCCACTAAGATGGGTAGTTATCTTAGAAACAAACAATTCATAGTGCTTCAATATTTCCTTTATGTATGATAGATAAGAGAGAAGCAGAGAGCACCAACCTGTATCTTCCGCTTGGCTCCTTGCTTCTTTCCTCTCTCCCTTGATATAACTTGCTGCTCTTCTCCTACTTGTCCCGCTTTAGAGAATATCTGTAGAGGCAAAGCAACAACACACCATCAAAGTATTGAGATCTATGATATCATAAACAATGTAGAATTGGAAATACATTAACCATACAATTTCATCCACAAGTAACAAGATTTATAAATACACAATTATATGGATGAAAACTCAAAGAACTTTATTGATAGTAGAAGTAGGAGAGAGGATTACAACCCAGTTGTCTAATCCAGCATCATCCTCCCAGCATGAAAGCCCTCTCCACCTCATGAAAAGCACGATCACTCAACAAATACAATGTTCTTCTCAAAGAGAAACCAACAACACTTCCTTACAAATTACAAAATT
>APFE030510135.1:95746-119473 GCA_000404065.3 Pinus taeda
ACATCTACGACACGAAATGAAGCAAATGATTTTTTGGAGGTGAAAATGATCTGATGATACAAGGTTCAGGAATGGCGGCCATGAAAAATGGAGAGTGAAGGTATTGCTATGGATGAGGCATTAGCTGGGTGGTGAATTCTCTGAATGACTTCTCTTGAACATGTCGGTGACACTGAGATGGATTGGTAGTGTTAACCCCTAAAGATGGATGGTACGAAGGACCAATGGTGATATGAATGGTGAACAGAATAACCTAACCCGACTCAATCAGGATGATGGAGTGAAAGTGTCATGTTCAAGAGAGACCTACTACCAATGAAGTTCTTCAAGTTTTCTTCCCTTTTTCCCCAATCATTGTTGACTAGTACCTCTTTATTTTTGTCAAGCTTTAGGAGGATAACATATGCTTGTTCTATAATTTGTCCTTCAGGCAAACTTGTCACTATGTTTTAGCGAGCCTGGCGATAGTGAAACTCGTTCTTGTCTGGGTGGAAAAGTTTTTCGCTATTGTTTTAATGAGTTTAATGACAAGGATAACTCGTTCCTTTTCATGTTTACAGAGTTTGAAAAGAGACAAAAAGGAAACTCTAGCAGTCCTTTTTCATAGCATAATCCCTTAAGTCTGAAAAAGTATAAAATAATATGAAAGGGATGAGTTTTTGATCATTTTAGCAAGCCAAAAAGGACAAGTGCTCGATCGTTTTGTGGGATGATCCCTCAGGTACAAAAAGATTAAAATGTAGAAGAGTGATGATGCTTCCCCTTACTTTGACAAGTTGGAAAGGCCACTAGCTCCGCAATATTTTCATATTTAATGAGTCTAAAAAGAGTTTAAAAGAGACTCATTTTTTAGGAACGAGTGATGCTTTCGGGTAGCAACTGGTTCTAGGTAAGTTTGGAACTTCTCAAAACATGGCAGTGTGAAGAGGGTGGCTAACAGAATCACTCATTTCAGTTGTTCCTCAAAAGGGTAAACAATCAAGTGGAAGCGCATGGTTGACCAAAAGAATGGAGGTGATGGTAGGAACATAACCAAGGCTTAAAAGGCATATAGCGATGCAATCACAGAGGTCATTTACTAAAGGCGGGTTTATTTTTTAATGAGCTTGAACCTTGTGCCAACATTGCTCTTTAAGATGAAATTGAAAGAGGTTTACATGCCCCCAACATGATGAAAAGGAGAGTCTCCTGTAACCATATGGAAGATACTGAGGTTAGGTAGGATGGTTTCATCTGTAGAATAGACGAAGCACTTCCTTGGCTTTGTCCGTAGAATAGACAAAGGTGCATGCCCCCTAAGCTTCGTTGAATTCACCAGACTACTCATGGCAATTAGGTGGGTGGAATGAAGGTTCAAGAGATACCGATTTTGCTCCAAATCCACTGTATTTACAGTATTTGATAGAAAATAAAAAACTGAAGGATGATTAAGGTCATTCGAATAATCTTTGTTGTTATCTTGAAGATGGGAACGATGGTGGTAATCTTCCCACGGTGCCTCTCCTATCATCATCAACTGAATGATTCCTTCGTCTGTAGAATGTATATGAGACCAAGGATCAGAAGAGGTGCCATACTCTAGAGACCTATCTATTGAAACACTCGCTGAGTGTTGATTTGGGTTTGCTACCTAGGCCCAGAAAATTGATTGCTACAAAATTTCTATGGGGCTTGGGGGAAACACCTTGCGATGATCCATACTATCAAAATGGTCAGAGTTATTCTTAATCTTTGATGTTGTAGAAGATATCATATGACAGGTTTCCACTCTTTAAGTGGAAGGGAAAAATACCCATTAATGTGGCATCTTTTAGGAGACCTACTTCGACATTTTGAAGCGATTTAGAGCTCCCATCGATCATTGGAATGCTTCCAGTAGCTTGTGAACTGTTGGGGAAAAAGGTTAGTTGGTCAATGATTGTAATTCCACCTTGGAAAGGAAATGCAATCTTTCTAAAATATGCTGACAGAACAACACGAGGATTAAAATTCGATTTATGTACTACTCCCTTTGGTAGCTTTATAGTTAATTCAGGAATGATGGGCACAACAGCTTCTGGCGAAGTTGTTGTCAAACCACTGGGTTGATCTGTAGCCTTGTTGTTCGACGCCTGTGGATTCCCATAATCTTTATTCCTTGTCAATATAAAAGCATCATTTTGTTGTTTCGAGATGGATAACATAATCACTTGGGATGGAGAAGCATGATTGATAGCAACCAAATTAGTTTCTGGGTTCGGAAACGAATTAGTCAATATCGTTGAGGTACTTGAAATCTTTAAAAACTTTGCAATCTTAGCTTGATGTGGAAAATATTTCATCCAATGTTCTTCGTTACATATGAAACATGGTTGACCTAGTTTCTTTTGCCCAGTAGGGTTTTCAAAAGATTTTTCGGTAGGTGTATCTTCATGTTCCTTCTTCTTGTTTTTCCCTTTCTTATTGCCCCCTGGTTGCTTCGGTTCTTTGCCTTTGTCGAATGACAGGGCATTAACCTCCGAGGCAAGAAGTTTGTCATTTACTTTTTTACTAGAAACTACAAGGGCTTTACCAGTTTGAGCCTTGGTGGTTTGTGTACTTGAGGTACCAATCACACCATCGCCAGCATGAGAGTCCCTATTTGATTTAGGAGGTGGAGGAATCGAAAATTCTGGTATAGGAGCATCGGGAATTTTGTCATAAAGCGTGCCAGACTGAGTATAGACAAAGTCTAAATATTGCGCACGAGCAATAACTTGCTCTTCAGTGACAACTCCTCCTTTTGCCACGTCTTCTGTAATAGAAGGTAATAATGACTTAATAAACCACTCAGCTAGATGTTGATTAGGATCATACGTCTTTACCATTTGATGACAACGTCACCACTCATGAATATGATTAGATATGTGAGTGGTTGTTGTTTGCTTAAAGTTGGTAAGGAGTTCCGTTCCCATTTCGTACATTATGGGTAACTGAAAGTGGGTTGAAAAGGTAGTGGCAAGGGTGCTGAAGTTATCAAATGAAGCTCTAGGAAATTTAATGTACCATTTCACTGCCGAGCCAGTTAGCGTTCGCTGAAAATGGTGAAGCCTAATCGAATCATCATTGAGGGTGTTTGATGAACACCACAAATGAAAAGTCATTACATGATTCAATGGATCTTCACCTAGATTTCCATTGAATTTAGGAATATCAGAGGGAATTTTATGAGGAATTGCTAGCCACCAATGGGCATAAGCAATTGGATCATTTGTGAGCTAGTTGAGATCTAGTAATTCTAGAGTTGCTACAAAAGGCAACTGTTGATTCAAGTCTGGCGAAGCATACCCAAGATAAGATGGGATTGCCTGAACAGTAGGTCTTTGTATACCAGCATAATGTATCTGATGCTGATAACTTTGATAAGGTTGATGGGCATAACTATTATAGTATGGTTGTTGATAACGACTTTGAAAATGCGGTTGACCATTAGCTATAAAGCCTTGTTTCTCAGGTCCTCGGTAGCTAGCTGGAATTGTTGTTGTTGATATTGCACCAGCCATGGTTGTTGAACCATTTTTTGTTGTCCAATACTGGATTATTGACCAAGATGCGGAGTGATAATACCCGTTTGAGCCTGAGTCGTTCCAGTTATAGAAGCACTAATCTGAGGTTGTGATTGAGTGGTAGAGATAAGAGGCTATTGTATTGCAACCTGAGAGACTTGAGGTTGACATGCAACAGGCTGTGCTTGCACTTGCGACATAGTCACAATAGAAGGTGTAGTGGTAATATTCGACACAGGTTGGGCTGGTTGCATTCAATATAGAACCCTTGGTTGTTGAGGCAGTATTGGTACCCAACCATTGGTGTAACTCCAGTTTGACCTGAATTTTGTGGTGAGCTCTCATATGGTTGTTCTCCAGGAGGGAATAATGAAAAAGCATACTGCCCTCCATATGGTGGCAACCAGTGCTTAAAGGATAGATGGGCCTTTGAAGACTGGGCTGCCCAAATTGAAACTGGTATGAAGGATCAATTTGTTGAGCTTCAACATAAGAAATGATAGATAGGATACCGAAGGAACAAATAGGAACAAACCATGTCGTCAAAATAGTCCCTGGGTGGACTCCATCTAGTGATCGATAACTAGCTGGGACAGATGGTATCCCAACAAACATTGTCGTAGTGACAGCAGGAATTTCTACCATGGCTGTGTCAGATGACATAGTCCTAGATGTTAATGGTTGCTCAGACATATTTTGTCCATCCAAAAGGTTTCCTAACAATTCGACAGGAACTCGCGATGAAGGATGATTTAAAGAACTAACTTCAGGAGTATAAGGGTATAAGTGGATCTCAATTCCAAAATGTAATGGGGTACTAGATGGAAGATCCTCCACAACCTCTTATATAGAAATCAGTCTAGGTGGAATGCGTAGACTTTCAGGTCTGTAAAATATTTTTGGAGTTGAAGAAGGTATAGCTTCTGCAGTGACAAATACTGGATGGGTCACACCTTCTGAATTCTAGATAGCCTAGACTTCTAGATGTTGTGTGTTAGGTTCCAAAGCGTTTTTATGTTCATTAAGGTTTATTTTAGAGTTAATATTTTTTTTAAAGTTTGCCTTTTAAGGTTCACCATGTGATGTAGATGTAAAATTCCTAAATATGCAATCTAAAATGATAAACAATCATTTGTTTTCTTTTAGTAATGAAAATCCTAGCTACTAAAGAAAGAAGAGTACAATTCTTTCAACAGAGAGCAGAGAGCACACACTAAATGCAATTTTCCTAAATTATTTTCCGCATGAAGTCTAAATGTAAATGCACATGCATGTATTTTTTTTATCTGTTTCCTTAATGTGAAAATGCCAAAAAGGAAAACTAAGTACAGATTTGAACTATTTTCTTCAAAGTGACACTTCAACAATTTCTTTTTCAAAAAGAAAGGAATACTAAGATGACACTTTCAATTTATAAAGGAAAACTGCTTTCGACACTTCAAATACTGACAATTCAAATCAAATACAATGGCCAAAAGTACAATCAACTATCTAGAAGAGGAAGACTTTATGACACTTTTCTTTTCAACTCACAGCGACAATTACAACACTTTTTGAATCAAAAGATGACAGTTCAATTAAGCTACTCTTTGCAAAGGAGGACTGTAAATGATGAAAAATACATAAAAAAACATTCACAGTTCCTGATCAATGGAGGTTGAATAATGTAAAGCAAGAAGTCTTGAACAATGATATCCTGATTATAAGTAGCAAAGCTACTGAATAGAACTAAAAACAATGAAGAAAAAACCAAAATCTAGAGAAGGAAACATTGTCATTCAATCATCGTACCTGTCCTTAAGGGAAACAGGGATGCATCTCACCTGCAACGCATGAGAGGTGTGATGCATCTAGACTGCTAGACAGAGAGAGTGTGATGGACTAGGGAACAAAATTGAGCTTGGTTTTTGCTAAAAATTTGCAGCTAAGATCAATGATTTAGGCTGAGCTATGATATACAATAACAACAAAGTATAGGGGTATGATCTTATGAGGTTAATGAGCTACCACCAGGGCACTTAGGATGTTTGCAAGTCAGATGTTCAGTTCATAAACCAACCTGGATATTGACTGAAGCAGCATTGATCTACTTCGCAGTTGCATAGCAAAAGCAGTTCGAAGGCTAGTTGGCTTAACTTCAGGCTCCGTCTGTAGTTTATAAAGTAAAGAACAGTAAAAAAGCAAACAAACTATTCGTTCCCTAGTGGAGTCACCATTTTTTTTCTGGGAAAACTAGTGTCTATTCGATTTTCTAGTCCCACTAAGACAGGTAGCTATCTTAGAAACAAACAACTCAAAGTGCTTCAAGATTTCCTTTATGTATGATAAATAATAGAGAAGCATAGAGCACCAACCTGTATCTTCTACTTGGCTCCTTCCTTGTTTCCTCTCTCCCTTGATAGAACTTGGTGCTCTTCTCCTACTTGTCCCACTTTAGAGTATATCTGTAGAGGCAAAGCAACAACACACCATCAAAGCATCGAGATCTATGATATCATAAACAATGTAGAATCTGAAACACATTAACCATACAATTGCATCCACAAGTAACAAGATTTACAAATACACAATTATATGGAGGAAAACTCAAAGAACTTTATTAATAGTAGAAGTAGAAGACAGGATTACAACCTAGTTGTCTGATCTAGCATCATCCTTATAGCATGAAAGCCATCTTCACCTCATGAAAATTAAGATCACCCAACAAATACAATGTTCTTCTTAAGGAGAAACCAACAACACTTCCTTACAAATTACAAAATTCCAGCCTCTAGATCTCTCACCTGAGGGATCGATTTATAGATATTTGCATAGGGGTGAGTCATCTTTTGGGTTTTTGATTAGTGTCATTTCACTGATAGTTCTTGGTTCCACTTGGAGATTTCATGATCTCTTACTCATCCCTAGGCAAAGTTAGAAAGGCAAGTCTCATATGAGAAGTTTCTAGAGGATTCTCTAGGTTTCCACTTAGCAAATTGTCTCTACCATTTGTCTACTCTCACTCACCACACCCTACAGAAGGGATTTTCAGTATGCATCACACCTCTTTTGTGTAGGAGGTGAGATGCATTGCACATTGACCAAGGAGCAGTCTGTATGGTCTAGGTTTGACCAGTTCTTAGTGGTTTTTCAGGTGGAACTTCTGGGAAATCATATAATCAGTTGATCATGATCTAAAACAACACTTTAAGGGTTTCAGAGCCCTTGGTTTATTGACATATGTGATTGGGGTTGCAGTGCCCAAATATGCCTATAACAATAATAAAGGTAATGAAGTTAAAATATCTCATCAAAAAATATCATCCCTAAATCAGTAAACAAGACCAAAACTGAAACAAAATTCACCTCAGCTTAGGAAAATGGCATCGAATTACTCCAAAGAAGCCAATCTATGCATTGGTTTCCACATAATTTGTAGGGATGGTTGCAAAGCTAGCTCGACATGGAGAAGATTGCAAAATGGTTGAGCACAATGCTTGGGAGGTCAAGTGGTTAGAGAGTAACCACCTCCTCCCCTGTCGGCCATAGATGTAACCCTAGTGTAGTCTCAGCGTCGATCAAGTTGTGCCTCGTATCACAAGGCATATGAATTCTGAGGAAAGAATGCAACGGATCACTTTGTGCAAACACCAAAATTTGCTAGATCAAATTTCATGGATATGTTTAAATGTCCTCAAAGGTATAACTCCAAAGAAATATACACTATAAGAATCAATTCAAATAACAATGTAGCCTGAACTTTTATTTTTGCATTACGATTGGTGATGAAACAAATACATTAATCTCGGACTAGTAGTTAACCTTGATAATGGTTATGTTATTATATAACCTAATAGTACATACAGTTTTTCTTGTGTATATATACAAATGCTTATTTAAAGAGAGATGTTGTTAAGAGCCTTGTGAAGGGAATATATATATATATATGTATAATGTTAGTAGCCTTGGTGGGGTGAACTCTAACCATAACCATGGTAAGTACTTAAAAGAAAAAAAATTGACGAGTGGGTGTGCTACAATTGTTGTAAATGCACTTTATCTTTTTCTTTATATTCATTATAAATTAAAATTATAATAATTTAGCATAGTATTTTTTTGTTAATTTTCTGAAATCTCACTGTATGTTATTTAAAATATAGAAGTAATGATTCAATTTTTCTTTTCCATTTATATTTTTTGTATAGTTTTGTTTAAAGTTACACAAATTGTTAAATTTGTGGTGAAATATTTGGTTTTATTCTAAAAAAGTATATAAGGTCATATAAGTATGAGTATAATTTAATTTGTTTAAAAAAAAAAAAAAATCGTTGGTTGGGTAGAATGGTTATTATCTTCCCCACCTAACTTCAAATTTTAGTTAGATATTGTTGGAAATCAAATTTCTCAGAGTGAATCCTTTCTCCAAGTTTTACACTCAACAACCAATTTACATTTTGTTATATTTAGAATTAATATGCATATATGATAGTTTTATTATATAATACCTCTCATATTTATGTAACACTCTATTTCTATCATGTCCGGCCTACATTAAGACTGAGTTGTAACATAAAATCTAGGTTTGAGGTGCAACAATGAAAGGAAATACTTTATTATTAAATAAATAAAGATAAATTAATCGCTTGGAAAATGAGATACCAAGAGATGAAATTCTTGCCAAATAAAATCCCATTGGTGCATGGGAATGGATAATTCTTTCATGAAAATATTTCTAGATAAAATTATAGATAAGCTTAATGGAATTGGAGATAAATATCAATTAAGTTTCTTAGCTGGAGAAAGATGTTAAGTTTAACAAAAAATCCTTGCAGGAGAGAAAGGAAAGATTTTTGGGAAAATCCTCGTGGGAGAGAAAGGCGATTGTTTCTAGGAATAGCCCAGGAAAATGCATAAAAATATCCACAGTAAGGCGGGATGCCACTAAAGGAAAAAATATGATGAAATAAGGTATTAAATACCCATTAAAGAGATCAACATGAGGTAGTTGATCCATGGTAAGAACTCTCGTCTCAGGGGTGAATTGAAGGAATCCATTTCTAGGTTGGGTGGGGGTGCTCGGTTTTCCAAGTGATAGTCTTTGTAACTAATTGGATTTGATTCAATTGCATGGGATGTTCTGTATGTGACTCCTTACTCTTTATGTTGTTGCATATTTAAATATATGTGTATAATTACATGTGTTATATTTGTTTTTAAGATTAAGAATACTTATGCATGTGACAACTATTAAATATAAATATATTCAAAGTTAAATTTAGTGAGTGGGGGCACACTAGGTGGTTATAAATATTGGGTCAAGGGGTATGTGACAAACTGTACCAAAGCTCTAAGTTCAAATATTGTGGTCTAAGGGTCAACCCAAATCTGTAATATATGAATGATTTGTAGGTCTTAAACTAGGTCCTACACAAATAGGAGGTTCAATGAAGGGTCCAACTATAAATTTCTATAAGAAAAATATTCTAGAATCGATAAAGGTTGAAATTAAATCTTGAGGAGTTTGAATCCATAGCATGTGAATATTATATTGATTACTTGCAATCAAAGGTAATTTGGAACTAAGGTTTTTTTATATTATGGATTTTTAAAGAGCTAAATATTGATATTTTAAGGAGGAGTGAAATCTCCTATATTTCTTGTCAAGCATGTAACTAATTTTGTTTCCAATTACATGAAGGGATCAATTAAAAACGAGTGTAGTCCATCGGATCACTAGATATTTAATTAGAAGGGAATAACTAACCCTAGCTATTGTGTTGTGAAGGCTACAAGTTCAATGACCTCTATGGTTTGCACTCTTCATATGACATTGATATACTCAAAGAAAAACCCGGGACTTGCTTTATATCTTTAATGTTTGCAATCGTATAGCCTGTGTGCTCAAGTTATCTATACCCCAGGTTATCTATGCTATGCATTATGCATCGTGGCTTGAATTGAATCCACTGAGGCTCATTTTAACTATGAAACATATTCACTATCCTTTTTATTTCATAAAACATGTGTCATTAATGTCTTCGACTATGACAATATGACTACAATCATGTTGTATGGAAATACTAGCTATTTTTCACAACATAAGCATGGTGGGTGACAACTTACCCATTGAATATGAAGTTTTGATTTGTATGGAAAGCATTAGTCCTTGATTTGTTCATGAAAGAAATGAAATCAAAATGCATAATCATGTTGAATGCCCATGATTCTTTCCTTCGGGATATAATTTACGCATAGTAATTGTGGAAGTATTGATTTGGAATGGAATAAATAAATCTATTAAATTCCACATCATTGACCTTTTGTAGCCACTATATATTTATAGAGTTAAAATACATATCCTAGTGACTATTACAAGGTGTGATGGAGTGCGTTTTAGAACCAATAAAGGATTACTATGTGCATGGATGACTAAAAGATAGTGAGGGTAGAGGTGTTATAAGAATTCTATGTGATTGATATCTTGTTTTTAAAATATCACCATAAACGATATAGGTGATAACTATATGTAATGGTTGATACTTGAATGGTGGTTTAGGGAATAAAAGTGGGGAGGACTAAGAATTTTATATAGCATACATAGTCCTGTGTACACCACAATAGCAATATATGTGTAACAAATTTTTTGTCAACCCAAAGAAACAATTCTCGAGGGTAAAGTTACTATGATCATTTCATTATATTGTGGCATGTGGGATGAGACCCTTTATTGGGAATGCAAAACATGTAGAGGTGTGTCTGTGATAAGTAAAATTCCTTGGAACATTTCTCGTCGACTATGTAGACGAAAGCTAGTCCCTATAGAAGGCTATTCCATGTTTGAAAAAATAGTTGTATAGTGTGCAGCTGAATATTTAAAGAATTTTTTCATGAAAGGATAGGGCTAAACGTGCTCTATCTAAACCGAGGTTGTGCTTTACCAAAACCCTGCGTCTTTGAGTTTTAAGGCATGCTTGATTATGATAACTTTAGGAAGCAGGTCTTTTTAGTAGTTTGGAAGCATAACCATACCTTGCCAATTGGAATTGACAAAGAAAGCCACTTAAGGATTGTTGCTTCCTTCTCAAATCTGCAATATCAACCGCTATTTTCCTTTTTTTTTACAACATTGATCCAAAATGTCCATCTTCTGCATGCCTTATCCACTAATCTGGAGGTTTATTGAGTTTCAAATAATGACCCTGCCCATTTTGGAAAACTTTTATGTATTCAGTTGGATAATGATTATCCTGATATTCATGTTGACCACATAGTCATTGCTCTATATTTCTCACGCATTGGAACGTGCAAGTTGTGCATAAATTCATGACTGGCCTTCAAGAAGATGGCAGAGGATACCATTGCACCAGGAACAGGGATGGACAATGTTCATCATGAGGGTATCAGATTGATCTTAATCTGTCTAATTTTATGCATCATGTTGGCTTGGTTAGATGTGTTCGAGTTTTTTTTTTTAAGTTTGACGCACCCACATGATTCTATATCATTATATCTCAAGTGGTTTCATTCAAAGACACTAGGATTTAATGGAGGTCAGGAAGAGGCTTCGTATGTTTTAAACTTGCATCAATCCATTCATTCACGTAGACTTTAATCAGTCTCACCTGTATAGTAAACTTGGGTTAGTACAACCGATGGCGAGTAAAATGATGAAAATCTAAACTTGGGTTCAATCTATTAAGGGAACTGATGTGTAGTAGCATATTTCTTGCTGAGAATGGAGGCATTCTTTCATGCAGAATGTTTCACAAATTTCTCTGTTTTGGATTTCTCCTTCCCCAAGATATAAGACATGTTAAAAGTTCACTTTAAGGCTCACCCCAGTTTTGGGCTTACCGATTGCATGAAGAAATGTTACCAAATTAGTTTGGGCACATGTATCCTTATAATCTAGAACCATGTATACATTTTTCCAATGCCTATGGGTATCAGATTGTTAGGAGGAAATTCTTCCCTATATCTGTGCATGGAATTTTGACTCCCAGCATTTTCAAACCTTCCTCCCCGAACGGACCCAGTGCTTGCATCTAGTGGGTTCCTAGGATACATGTTGCATGGTTTCTTATTTCCAAGATAGTTGAACTTCAAATTTTTTCTTCTTTCAAAGGTAAGAATATTACCAATTTCAATTTTACTGCAATTTGTTGCGTCATCAAGTTAGAATGTCATAAGAATGAATTAGTTCGATTTTGACATGGTTGGTATTTTTTTTATGGTAAAACTCTCCTAGAGGTTATTCATGACCAAGTTCATAGTTATTTAGTGCATGTTTGATTATATATGCTATGATGTGCACATGTTAAACAATAATAAATAGATATATATTCCACCATTAATGGAAAATATCAATTGGAAGTTTTAGGTATTGTATTTATTGATGAGGATCGCCCTACACATATTTTATTTTGTTCACATTAATGTGTGAAGCACACCAAAACATGTAGAACCCTATGTCACAGGTTGCTGTAATACTTATTTGCAAATTCCTTCATGGAAATGACATTGTTTTCATATTATTCTACATGATTATGTTGAGTCATTACGTAAAAATAATATTAAATGATGTGTGCATGTATAAACAAACTACACAGAAGAGTCTGTACAATTTTATGTGAGATATTTTTTAAGAATATGAATACTTTCTCCTTGTAGTTGCTAATTTACATTATGCTTGAAGGATATATGTTTAACCTTCTGATTTCCTACGATGAGTGGATATTGTCCCAAACTCATGACGTGATCACATGCATGTGCTTTCATATATGTATGCCTCACATGTATGGCTTAGTAGTATGGTTACAATGAGATGCATTTGTATGCTTACATGCATGGATGACTTAAAATTCGCACTAATTACCATGATTTAAAAATCAATTTAATGTAGTTTACATTGGGTATAGTCGATGTTGATTTTATACATGCGCTTATATCGAATTTCTCAAGTCTAAGTATTGTGAATAGCTATAGTAGCATTGCGGGGAGGAAGGAACCATGAAAGGTTATATGGGAACAAATAATTTTTCAATGTATTATACAAAATAGAACCTTGTAGTGGGTAATGCAAAGAAAAGACAAGAATCAACAAATTGATAATTTCAATAAGTGGAAATGGTCCACCATAAATTTATGGTTTTATTGGGCTACTTATTGAGTATTAGGAATTACATGAAATTAAGTGGGACATTCAACATGTAGTACATACATAAGAAGAATATATATCATTGAAAATGCTAAAATACGAAATGCCTTGACATAAGAGTAGTAAAGCGTATAACCAGCTTTAGGAAGGGTAATTGATATATCATGAAATGAAAGTTATGAAGAAATAATGGTGGTGAATAATTGATTTTTAAGGTATGGTTATTGTATTAAAATTTTGATGGATTTTAGTGATATGGTCATGATATTATTTTACTCATATTAAAAATTAAATTATGAGTTGAATGATTGCTATGCGAGGACATAGTTTAATAAAATACAAGCTAATGTTGGTAAATATAGTCTAGTCAAGGACATAACTTAATGGAATAAAGTTTATACTCCTAGAGATCTTACAAAAGGATGAAATATGAAGGAAAGAAACGTTGAACCTGTAAGAGGTAACTCACAAACAAAAATAGATACAGTGACAAGTGTTGTTTCCATAGATCATGACCAATATAAGAAATCTTTTTTAAAAAATAAAGTATATAGATGGAATCTATATAAATATTAGGAAAGAAGTTCATAACATTCTATCAATACTAGTAGAAAATGATGGTTAATTAATTAGGTTCCATCCTAGAACAAATTCAGAAGGTTTTCCTTAATGTTATTTATTCATGAAGTTCCCATGAAATATCGTTAAGCTCATGAAAGACGAGTCTCGATATGTGGTATGAGACTATGGATTTTTTTTAAAGTGTCTTTAAATTTAATATTTTGTGTTAATTGGTGCATCCACATGTAACGATGATGTTCATTTTCGATGTGGTTTTGGCCACTGGTTTAACTGTTAACTCACCCTTATGGGGAAATGCTTCAAATATACACTACTAAAAGGAACTAAACCTTACAAGGTGATTATTCAAATATTCATTAGAAACATGCATATTTAATTGGACATGCATAGTTAGGAGCCTACATATTTCTTTTGAGTAAAGAAATATCTCAAAAATTATAACTAAGATATATAAGAGGCATCTCGACTAAATTAGGGTCAGATTTCTGAAGTGTATGCACACATGTAATACAAATCATTGTATACATGTTGAAGAAGGCATTATACATTAACAATTTTATGACCTTCATAAGTAGGTGAATGGGACTGGCACCCAAAATCACATCTATTGTAAATACATAATAGGGTGTAAAAGTGGCTCTTGGTACTTCTTGATTAATAGCAGTAAGAAAATATTAAATACAAGCTCAAGGGCACATTCTCAAATTCACTAAAATTTCAATGTGTAAATTATTACAACTCAGAGCATTCAATTCCAAACTTCACAACCTTGATGTGCATATCCATCCAGATATAGATGGGGTTCTATTAATATATCACAAATATGAACCTTTCGAAACTACAGCCAGAAGAAGATGCTTCCAATAGAATGATTGTAGGTATTACAATTGTACTTCTTGTGAAAATGAAAATGACCTCTATGTTTCTACTATATATAAGAAAAATATACATGATTTATGAAATGAAAACCATATTAGATATGATGGTGTTGGATGTACTTGAAGTAGAAATAGAGATATTCAGAACTGCCTAATGACTAACAAGAAGTATACACTAGATTCAGAGCATGACTCGTCCGAACTAATTAACAAAATTTTGGTAAACCTAAAGGTTTCACATTAATGTAGTTTATAGTGATTTAAGGATATTATGCCAGTAGTAAAATAATAAATGCATCAAGTAAGGTGACATATAAAATGTTCTAGGTGATAAAGAGAGAGGATAATAAACCATGCAACATCTCGTTGTTAAATCAATAGGATACTTCAACCATATTTATGGAAAAGTGGTAATGGTAATATAGATTATTGTGTACAAAGATAATTGTTTTCGATAAAATGATATCTAGCAATATATTCAAATAAATTGACAATTGTACAATCTAAAATGCATGTTTTGTACCGATATTTCATGTCAAGAAATATGGGTGAAGTCTACATGTCAGATTGCATTGATAGTGTTCTCTACTTTTGAATACAACAACATAACAATTATTTCATAAACTATTTATTTTAAGGATTTTAACTATTGATGAATTATATTCTACCAGATCATGATTTAGTGTTAAAGTGGTGTAGCAACATGCTAATGAGCTAGGTTCACACCCTAGTACACAGAGCCTAAAAACTTGGTGTGAAATTGAGAACATTGTAACCTTCATTTATATCTCATGTATGGGAGGTGTATGTACTTGCATAACGATTGTTCAATTCGTTTTGGAAATACATTGAATTATTCATGGCGGAAGAAGTGTAAAAAGAGAAAAGAGGAAATCATATGACAAAACTGATTTATGTGTTGAGTACTTTTGAGTATAGAACACTTATTTTCTTAGCTAAAGACAAGGTTAAAAGTTATTATTAAACTTCAAGTAGAATATTGAAGGGCATACTAGATTAGCTATGAAAATATTGCTTTATGATTGGAAAGACATCATATTCTGTTGTTATTAACACCCAGTCTAGAGACAGATTCAATCCCAAAACTTAAATTTATTGGTATTGTAAAATTGTATTATGAAAAGTTAACTTTATGTTATCATTCGCTGAAATTTTCCTACAACCACAAGATACATGAAAATGAATAGCTAAATAAAAGCACTTGAATACTTGACATAAAAAATTTCAGTTAGGTTTTGGTTGCAGAAGTTGAACATGTCCATGAATTCCTTATTCTCTAATAGACAAACTGAGTATGCTTTGATTGGACTTGCCTAAAGTTAATATGAGTAATTGAAGAAATTTTTGGCATAATACTAACACAGTTGAAAACATATAGATGGAATATATGTCATGTAGGTGATCCTATGGACTTTTGGTATTGTGTACATTTTGTACAGGTGGTACTGCATACAACTGGTACATATGGTACTAGTATGGATGCATGTATTGCATGATGTTATATGACATGTATAGTTGTATGTGTGTGATGAAAACTATGTGTGTGATTTACACACGATTAAGGAGAAGGAACTCGTTGAATTCTTCGAGTGGCAACCAATCCAAAGTGCATAGAGAGGCAACACAAAGGTGGAAGTTAAGGATGGATTAAAGGGTAAGTATTTGTATTTTATTTCCGTTTTAGTATGCATATGATTTACAATTCTAGTCTATGATAACTAAATGTGATCTATGATTAGGTTTATAATGATTTATGATGGTTATGTTTTGAGCTAACCTCGTGTGATATTTTTATAGATGCGGATTGGTCAAATGTGCTAGTTTAAATTATTGTGACTAATGCAGGGAGACTACAGAAAGAAATTGTTCGGAAAGAACACAAATGCATTGAAAGAACATGCATTTCTTCCTACTATTTAAATAAAATGAAATTGAAAATGAGGAATCATAGTTACATGGTGGGCAACATTAACCTGTAGTTACTCATATAATAGTACTCTTATATCAAGTTATGATATTAACTATCGTAAACAAAATTGAGTTTTTTGCATATGAAGTCTCTCACAAAATTGATTGAAACAAATATTACAGGTAGTAATGGAAGGAGATTTACTAGTAGAACTCCTTTGTATCCTATATATCAGAAGATTTGATTTAGGTGGCAAGGCCATGGGAACTTGTAAATTCAAAAACAACTACTTGTGAACGAGGAAATAAATTGTAAGGTTAGTAATACACCGAGGACGGTGTAAATATATGTGGGCAAGTATGTATCACCCCTCAGATTTATGTAACACTATGTTGCTATCATGCCATACCTAAGCTAAGACTGAGTTGTAATAGAAAAAGTTAGGTCTGAGGTGTAGCAATGAAAGTAAATGCTTTATTCTTAAATAAATAAAGATAAATTAACCGCTTGGCAAACCAAGACACCAAGAGACGAGATTCTTGCCAAATAAAATCCCATTGGTGAATGGGAATGGATAATTATTTCATGATTAGACATCTAGGTACAATTCTAGACAAGATTAATGGCATGGGATATAAATATCCATTAAGTTTCTTAGCTAGACAAATATGTTAAGTTTAACATAAAAGCCTTGCAAGAGAGAAAGGAATTTTTTTATGGGAAATTCTCGCTATAGAGAAAAGTGAGCAAGATAAACACAAAAGCCTTGCAGGAGAGAGAGGAAATACTTCATGGGAAAATTCTCGTGAGAGAGAAAGCCGAGCTTTTCTGGGAAAAGCATAGGCAAATCGATAAAACTATCCAGCCAAAAGTGGGATATCGCTAAAGGAAACCATATCATGAAATAAGGTATTAAATACCCATTTAAGAGATCAAGAGGAGGTAGTTTATCTATTGCAAGAACTCTCGGCTCGGGGGTGAATAGGAGGAAGTCAGTTCTAGGTTGGGTGGGGGTGCTCGGTTTTCCAGGTTACAGTCTTTGCGCTAATCTGAGATTCAATTGCATGGGATGTTTTGTATGTGAGTCCTTACTCTTTATGTTGTTGCATCTTTAAACTTATGGGTATAATTGCATGTGATATCTTTGTTTTTAAGATGATGAATACTTATCTATGTGACAACTACTGAATATAAATTTATTCAAAGTTAAATTTAGTGAGTGGGGGCACATTAAGTGGTTGTAGATATTGGGTTAAGGGGTATGTGACATATTAAATCATAATAAAGCTTTACACACAAAATCAATTTTCATTTGGTAGATTTAGAAGTAAGATGCATATAGGTTAGTTTTCTTCAAATTATAATAAAGTTTTGCACTCAAGAACCAATTTGTATTTGGTAAATTTAGAATTGAGATAAGCATATGCCAGTGTTATTAAAATCATAATAACACATATAATTATATATGCATAGGCTTCACATTTTTCTTTGATATGTTTTATAATTTTTTTGATGTAATATTATATATATATAATATATTATAATATTATAATATATATATATATATATTATATATACTATATAAACAAATAAACATAACCCTTTAAAAAAATTTGTTATTATAAATGGTGAATTCACCAATTACTTATAGACTGAATCTTGATTTATAAATATTATTCTATATTATATTATTTACTTAGGAATATTTTTATTTCTAGTTATATGTCTCATAATTAAAATTTAAGATATAAAGTTTTAAATATTATGATTGAATGTTAGTCATAATAATTATTATATATATTATATTATATATATACATATAAATTATATGAAAATAATTTATATTTAATATTTATAATTTTTATAATATAAAAAATAAAAAATATAACAAATTTTCAAATTGAATGAAAATTTATATTTATTAAATTTTGTAAATAAAATTAACATTTACTTAGTTGTGTGGTCATATTAAATAAATATTTCTAAATGATAGTCATTCAAAACACTTACTTGTCTTCAGTTTATGATAAATTTTAAAAATTTTAAATTTCATAAAAATTTAACCAAAATATATAACTTTATTTTAATTATATATCATTAAAGGAAAAAAATATACATAATATGATATATACATTTTAAAAAGACAAAATTTAAAATAGAAGAAATTCACTTAGTTTGGTGATCATGGAAGAATTATATACAACAAATAGCATCATTATTTCTTAATATTACATGCTCAAAAATACCATAATCAATATTCCTATAATATTTTTTTTAATTAATCAATTTAGAGTAACATGACAATAAAATTTAAATTAAACTTGAAACCACCCACAGTTTCTAATTTGCATCTAAGGCTAAAGTTATTTTATAATATTTTAGAGATATTAAATTTCTGTCATTCATCTAATAAATTCAGTAAAAGACCCACAGTTTCTAATTTGCATCTAAGGCTAAAATTATTTTATAATACTTTAGAGATATTAAATTTCTGCCCTTCATCTAATAAATTCAGTCACCATTCATTATATAAAACGTCCACCTTCAACATTCGAGTTACCTCCTCCTCCAACAATCTAGCTATCTCGGCATCACTCAACTAAAAAAATTACTAATAGAGTTATCTCGATATCGTTTGAGCTAAAAGAATACTGATACAGAATAATAAAGTTATCCCATCCTTGGAATACTGATACAAAATAATAAACTTATCTCATCTTTAGAATACTGATACAAAATAATAAACTTGTCCCATCCTCGCTGGACTCATAGAAAATCCCTTTAAAATGATAAATTTTATAACATTCCGCGAATTGAGAACAAATTTAGCGTTCAATATGGCCAAGGCATGTCATAAATCAAGCCCTGCTGCGTTCTCTCGCGTCTTATTAGCTCCCAAGGAAATATAAACAAGCCCAACATAAACAGTAATGACATATAACATAAACAGTAATGGCTACAACCTGACATATAACATTTAACTAACGTCGTCCCTGTTATGTAGCAGCATCCTAGGCACCAAAACAATATCTCCGTTGTACTAGTTACGGAGAGATGCTCTACAAAAAATTGTGAAAGAAATGTTGTGATCTAACCTTACATAATAATAACCAAAAAAATGTCAAACATAGCTAAAATACCTTAATTTTTATCTTAATTTTAACTCCACTTTATATATAGAAAGTAATTGAAAGTAGAGGAAAAAACACAATTTACTCATTAACATTAAAGAGATGTGATTCTTTTAACTTAGTTACCGGAGAATCCACATTACAAACCATTTTTCCGTCAATGTTTCAAATCCCAACCAGGATCCATTATGAGGACTTTATGAATGATGATATAAGAGCTTATTTGAAGGATATAAATAGTTATGAGAATAGATATAAGCATCAGCTGAATGTCGACTTGATTTTATAATATTTAATTGTAGAATTTTTTTTGAATAAATTATTTTTACTGATGAGTTTAATATACTAATTTTTACTGATAAGTTAATATATTAATTTAAATTATATATTAAAAATCCTTAACCTTAATGCTAATATAATCTTAATATAATAACTCATTTAAGCATTTTAATATTTAATATATGTTAATATAATATTATTAATTCTATTTTGTATGTGAAATGTTATTTATTTAATATATATTAGTATTTAATGGAATGGACAAATTAGTATATTGTATTAATATTTAAATTTTTATTTTTTTTCATTTTATTTATTATTTATTTTTAAATTTAATTTGAAATTATATTAATATTAATAATAATTAATATATTAATTAATCGCATATTTTTATTTAATTAATATTATTTAATTATTAATATATTAAAATAATTAATATTAATAAATATTAATAATGTTAATAAATATATCTATTAATAATTAATATTTAATAATTAAAATAGTACCCATTATTATGAAATTTTTTTTATTTATTTTTTTTAAATTAAAACTTAAATAAAAAATAATTTTAAATAATAGTTAATGATAATAGTTATAGCTATTATCGCATTTATGTAAATGTTTGTTGAATTAAATGTTTATTATTATTTTATTATTATTATTATTATTAAAGCACGATACTAACTAAAAATTAGAATAGGAGAGGGATACCTAACCACTGATTGCTATACCTGGGATATGTTGGTGATCTTGATTTCTCTGATCAAGGGAAGCCAGCTCCCACTAATCTCCATACCATTGTCTCTATTCAGATTATGAGGATGTTTGATAATTTCAAGTGCTTCTCTAATCTTTTTCCTATGATGCTGATCTTCCCTTGCGATAATTGAGGCGTTTTCCAAGCAGATATCGTGCTTAGTTTTTGAGGAGTGCTCCGCCAAGGCCGAAGTATGAGATCTTTCATTCCTAATATCAACTCCATGTTCCTTGAGTCTTGTTTGCAGGGAGTGACCTGTTTCACCAATGTAACTTTTTCCACATGAACAATCTATTCTATAGACTCCTTTAAGTTGATGTTTATAAATATCATCTTTTACAGACCTCATACCTTGCCTAATAGTTCCGGGTGCTCAGAATTGTGTGATTATGTTTTTCTTCCTTAGGATCTTAGCAATCTTGTCTATTACTCCATGAATATAAGGTAGAAATACCCTACCACACTGAGGTTGTTGTTGAGCCTTAGATTCGTGAGATAACATCCTTCTTTCATCTTTCTCTATGGCTCTTTTAATCTCCTGTTCTTTGTAGCCTATACTCTTAAAGGTTGAAACTAAATGCTTCTTCTCTTCATTCAAATGCTCAGAGTTAGAAATTCGAAGGGTTCTGATAGCAAGAGCGTTTAGAACACCAAACTTCTGGGTTGGGTGATGGTGGGAATCACCGTGGAGATAACTTTCTGTGTGGGTTGACTTCCTGAAAACCTTATGCCCTAAAGAGCCATCCTCTTTTCTGATGAT
The DNA here is from genome assembly GCA_000404065.3 of Pinus taeda. Lineage (NCBI taxonomy): Eukaryota > Viridiplantae > Streptophyta > Pinopsida > Pinales > Pinaceae > Pinus > Pinus taeda. The sequence continues at coordinate 116,724 of APFE030510135.1, forward strand.
GAGAATGTCTAAAAATGAGATGCTCATGTTTTCTTCTAGCTCCATAGTAAATTTTATTTCTGGAGAGATAGAATTTAGGTGAATAAAATACTTGTCAAGCTCTATTTTACCATGTGTCCATTTTATATTGGTATCATTAACAAATCACTTCCACCAGACTGGATTTAAAGGGCATGATTCAATGGCTTTCTTTTCAAAGTATTCCATGTATAGGTTGGCCATGATTGGTGAAACAGGTGATCCCATTGCCACACCAGATGGCTGCTCATAAAATATTCCTTGGAAGGTGAAAATAGTTGACCTCAAGTAGATTTTAGCCAATTTTGCAGTTCCTGGATCAGTAATATCTTTTATAATCTAAATGGCTTCATCAAGAGGAATCTTGGTGAATAAGGATACTACATCAAAGCTAACAAGGATGTCATCACATTCTATTCTCTCATTTTTAATAAGATTCACAAAGTCATGGGAGTCTTTGATGAAGGAATTAGTATTTCCGACAAGGGGCTTAAGGATTTTAGCAACATACTTAACGAGTTCATAGGTTGGGGAACCAATGGTATTAACTATTGGTCTAAGAGGAACCCCTTCTTTATGGATCTTGGGTAATCCATAAATTCTTGGGATAGTTTCACAAGAAGGGATTAATTTCTTCTTTAATTTATCCTCAAGGTTGGAATCTGAAATAGTCTTTTTTACATCCTTCATAATTTTGGGGATGGGATTATTACTTAGCTTCTTGTAGCTGCCACATTTTAGGTGTTCATTTTGCATACATAGTTTTCTTTATCCAAGATCACCACTGCTCCTCCCTTATCTGCCTTAAGAACCACAATTTTATCATTGTTCCGTAAGGATTTGAAGGCCCTTTGTTCTTCTTTACTCAAGTTGCTTTTGGGAGTTTTGGATTTTCTCATAATGAGAGAAAACTCTTGTCTTAATGTTTCTTTATCTTCCAACGAAAGGTTATTAATCCCATATTCTATGCTACATATCATATTCTCAATAGGAATGTTTTTAGGAGTAACCACAAACCCCAAACATTTGCTGAGGAAATTAATGACTTCAGGATCTAACTCCTGGGAAGACAGATTAACCACTTTTCTTTTTAATTTTGTGTCAGAGGTGTTTTTTGAAGATTGACTTCTTCCATTCTAGAAACTGTTGTCTAAACCCTAATTGCTATTGTTAATTCCGTTGCCATCTTTGGTATTACCTGAATACTGATTATGTGTACCCTGATTGTTGCTGTCATCTCTGATAATATTGATGCAATCATTATATAAACAATATCCATTGTTTCCAGTGCTAAGTGCATTACCTTTGACCACTAAATAATGATTAATGCTATCAATCTCGCTGTCTAAAACATGATTCTGCGTACTATCACTACAAACATTGTCCTGATTTTTATCAGTGGAGCGTGTGCTATAAGTATTATCAGGGTTTTTGTTAGAATCAGCCCTTGTATTATCTAAACCCTGTTTGCTGCTGTCATCTGCGTTATGTGAATTACCTATATCATAATCATGCGTATTCTTGTTGTCTAAAACAAAATTCTGCATATGATTATCAATGCTGCATAATACGCCATGCATATTGCTGTTGTCTATGTCTAAAACCAGATTCTGCGTATCATTTAAACAGTTCCCATTGCCGCCAACATTAAACGCATTCCCTTTGAACATTAAATTATGATTAACGTTGCCATTCTAGTTGTTTAAAAGGAGATTCTGCGAAATACTATTGCAAACATTGTTCAGTTTGTTGTTAATGCCTGCGTTATGCTTAACGTTGCCATTCCATCTGTTTAACATGAGATTATGTGTAATACCACTACAAATGTTATCTAGATTGTTGTTAATGCATGTGTTATGCTTAACGCTGCCATTCCAGTTGTTTAAAATGAGATTATGCGTAATACCACTATAAACATTGTCCAGATTGTTGTTAATGCCAGCGTTATGCGAATTATAAGCGCTTTCGGACTCCTGAAAGTTAATTGACATTAATTCTGCTTGTGAACCTCTATCTGGCAATGAGCTGTGATTCAGAATGTTATCACTTGCACTAACTGTTATCGAGCCTGATACTTTTGAGTCTTTAATGGTAGTGTTCAGTGTGTCACCTTTGTAATGTGATCTGCTTAATAGATTGGACAATTTCTTGCGCTGCCTTGCTTGAGAAACTTGTCCTTCATTATCAACTTTCAGAGCAGTCCTAGCATCAATAATAGACCAAAGATTCTTGTTGATGTTGCTGGCTAGTTTTAGGTGTGTTGAGAGTGCTAAGCATCCAAGATTATCTAGAGAAGCCCTAACCCTCTTAATTTCTGCATGAATTAGAGAAAAGCTTCATTGAAAAAATGCCTTGCTATTATATTTGTTATGTAATCTATGTTTAATTTTTGCAAATGGTGGAATGAGATTATTGTCACGACAGTTCTTAAGAAAATGAAGGTCTGCAGCTCTTCTTGCTATCTTCACTCTAAATTTTTCGAGTAAAGTGATTTCACTCCAAGTATCTTCTCCATATAGGGACAAGATTCTAGATTTAAGACATATGTAATTTATATCTTTTGACTTAGTTACTGTTTATGTTGCAAATCCCAACTGGGATCCATCATCAGGACTTTATGAATGATGATATAATAAGAGCTTATTTGAAGGATATAAATAGTTATGAGGAGAATAGATATAAGGATCAGCTGAATGTCGGCTTGATTTTATAATATTTAATTGTAGATTATT